>JAAMPD010000026.1:0-129014 GCA_025266255.1 Trissolcus basalis
ACAGCCAACGGTCAGCCAATACTCGCCAGTACTGACCCACTACCGCGCCATTTGTAAATTTCTACATGGGAATGGTATAAGAGAGCATTCTCAGTCACTAAAGATAATGGTTATAGAATTCGATTTAGATTTGAGTATGAGGCCACGAATTTCATTTAAAGTATAATCAGATGAATTCGCATATAAAGCTCGGCTTAAAAGTAAGAAAAAGAATTTCCATGTAAAGTATGCGTTGCCTGTTATATGTAACTAGAGAAATGAAGAAAAAGCAAAATTTGTAACTAAGTTACTGTTTTACTCCAAACTTTTGAGAAGAAATATTTTTTCATCAAACAAATCTGAATAATTTGTTCTTGAAAGTTATAAATCACTGAAGAATAGAACCTCTCCGCAATGGGAATTCGTAATTATATTTTTCAAAATTCATTATGAAAACGCAGCAAAATGAAGTGTCTATCATAAGCGTTGTATTAAAAATTATTGATTTTTAAACACAAAAAAAATCTACTTTGGCGTTGCATATCAAATTATTACATTTAATGAAAAACCAATAGGAGCACTGCTTTGCATCGAAGTTTGAAGTTTTTCTTTCAGACAAAATATATTTTTTGAACTATTCGATGCGAATTGAGCTCTATTATTTATCATGAAACACTGTGACATCCGCTATACGGTGGAACCATTTTATTAGAAAAAAAAAAATACATAATGAAATCATTAAACATATCACGCAAATTGACATAATTTACTTTTTATACGTCTATGTACTTAGCTGGAAGTTTCAGCAAAAGTAAAAAGCTCGCATCCTAACGAGAATGTTATGTCGTGGAACAGTTAAATGACAATGTAGCGGTTTTCACGTTAATGATAGCTATCCTGGGACTCTTAACGTAAAACAAACTTTGCAATATTTACTGTTGTTTGTTAGTTTGTTGTATTTTTTTTTTGCTGTTTATCGATAAAAAGAAACTCAGAGAATTTAATAATAAAAACACACTGTTAATAACAATTTGATATGTTTGATGATAAATATAGATATATTTTATATCTTTATCATTGTTTCGTGGCAATTATTAAATACAATATGCGTGCGACGGGTATGCGTTAGACGAACTACATTATTACCCGTAATAGAAACACTTTACTCTCGCATCGTTGCATATCATATCCTTTGTCCTGTGGCAGATACGGTTTTTTGCAATTTGCAACTATTCCAATAAAGTTGAAAGTTTACAATTTGCCAGCTAACTGAAAAACAATTCAAAATTTGCGTCAAAAAAAAACTGAAATCACTCAACGCATTTCTGCACAGCATACGATTGTTATGTTTTCATACACATGATGAATCTATCAATTTGCAATTTTCGTACGCCAATAAATGAAAACAATTCGAATACCAAATATCTAAGGAACAGTGAAATAATATTGAACGATTACCGTAGGCGTTCTTCCGAATTTTTTAATAAACGATTTTAAAACGGAGCTCATAAATTTTGCAAGCTCGTAAGCTCACATGTTCAAAAACCTATTACCCAGCAAGTCACCTATCTAATAAGACATAAGAATATCACTTGCCGTCGGAAAACGTAATTTGTTGTTAAACCACAGACGACCTAGTTCAGTCCCGACAGGAACACGGCATTTGGCTTTTGTGATCTGACATTTTTTGATATATTCTACGGCTCTCGCGCCCATAAATATTGCCATAGTTCATAAGGTTAAGGTCGAAAACGAACGGCTCGAAAATATATTTTCGAACTGAAGCCAACATCAGCAGCCGCCGCTGCGAGGCAACGTCGTTTATTTCCGTCGATAGAGTTCCGTCGGCTTCGTCCATCACAGATCGCACGTAAATCGTCCGCGATGATTCTGCCGATGATATCGATCTTCCGTTGCCTCCTCTTCCTTCGATGCTGTTGTGACGGTAAGCTGCCTCTGCTTGAATTCGATATCGGTCGTGTCTCAGCCGTCCGATGTACACATCCGATATTTTCAAATCACTTGAAAAATTACGGTGAAGAATTGTTCTCGGTGTTTCGCAGATCCTACAAATATATTCGAGGTGAAATTTTCAGCCACAACAAAATCCCCGTCGATTTGTGAGAGCAGACACCTTTTACGAAAATAAAGAATAACATAAACATTCTCATAGTTTTCCTCTATACTCTGTTCGCTATTTGTTGAATGTAAAAACATTCGCTATAAAATTCTTGAATTAACTTTTCTTATAGGTTAGATTCAGCTGAACTTACTTTTTCCAGTGTGTAAACGTTTTATTTATACCCTCTCACTATGTAAAGTTTTTTCGAACGGGATTTCATATTAAAATATATAACAGCTGAAACTTGAAAAAATGAAAAACTTCGATAGCTGGCGTGAAAGCGGGAGATTCGCGGAAGAATAGTGTCGGTATTTCTGTTGTGTTTTTATAAAATTGTTCTCATGCTCGATCGAGTTGGTTTGTAAGTATAAAATATAAAATGTAGGAGTTATTTCAATTTAACAGATTTTTCTTATGGATGAAAGGAAAAATGAAATTAATATAGACTGACTGGCATATTCTTACCATCAAATATAAATGTATATTTTCAATTATTTTCAGATTTTCAAACTTTGAATTGTTGAAATTTTTCAACATATTTTAAATTTATAAAATTACCGATTAAAACTTTTTCAGTTTAAATTACTAACAATTTGGTTAAAAACAAATTTCAACATTTTCGGACGTGCATCGAATTTCTACGATATTGAACGATGATTTTTTAGGTTTATGAACAATATTATATAATACATACGCTTGATTCGAAATTCACTCAATTACTTACATTTTTAATATTAATTGATTACAATTTCAATATCAATTATTCCATGTGTTTGGATTGATGGTCGATTGATATTTCATAATTGTCTCGTTGCATCATACATAAAATAAATGTAGATATAATATTAAAGTTTTCGCGATATTAAATTGAAATTCATTAATTAATTTCATAACTGCTGTGATAAATATTACGAAACAGCTTTGTCAGAGTTTAAAAGGGTTCGAAATTAGTGCATAAATTGAGCGATGAAATTCGACGTTCAGCACAAACTGTGTTTAATGAAAAATGTAAAATATCATGATAAAAGTGTCCTCAAGTTATTTAATAAATAAAACGCCAAGGCAAAAATGAGTATTTCGTTAATACTCGTAAGATAATGGTATAAATTTTGTTAGTGGTGCTAGAGACTGGCGAGACCGCAGAACATTATACGCTCAGTAAGCCATGCAGGAAGCCGGAAAAGTTAAAGCATCGGCTATAAAGACATTGCTGCCGAGCTCAAAGACATTGTGATAAAGATCTTTGCGGTAGACACTGATGTGGGACCAATCATCGACAGCTCGACTCGCGATACACCCTACACTATCAGAGTATCAAAGTCTTAGAAAATGATCCCGCGATTTCACTGAGAATGAATACCAACTACTTTTGACAGCCTATACATAAATTCGTGTTTCGAGCGTACACTTTATCAGATGACAAGTATTTCCCGTGATACGTTTAATGGCACGATAAAAAAGGCATTACTGCGAGAAAATGAAATATACGGCAAACATGTATACGTACGCTCTGACTTCGAAGTTGTTCGCGAAAGCTGCATATCGAATGAAAAATGTTTATACTCATTTCGAATTTTATTTCTTATATTTTTCCATGCATGGTAACTTTTCAGGTCAGAAGACGTTAACCACAGCCTGATGTGGGTGATACGCAAAACATTCGTATATAAAAACAGCTGCGATAAAAAAAAATCTGGCTATCTCCACCAAATATATCATTTACGCTACTTAAAGTATCAACATTTAATAACAGTTTTATAAATTCATTACTTTTTGTTTGAATAATAACATGATGGTATAACTTTTTAAATATTTATTACATAATGTGCACTTCAAAAAACATCACAAATTTTATTGCACTACGAACGATTTCATTTAGAATATATTTATGAAAATAATGTTTTTGCTCAAACGTGACGGACAAATGAAACATTTGGATTATTAAATTAATTGAATTGGATTATAAATTATATTTAAACGAAATGCAGTAACAAATTTTACTCGAATAAATTTTACCCAAAATATATCATATTCAATATTGGATATGAATATGAATGCCCTGGAAGCAAACTTCTAAAAATTAATGATTTCGAAATTTAACTTGAAAAACTTTGCACGCAAGTTTCGTATTTGTTTTTGAATGTAAAGTAATTTTCAAACACTCTTACTACTTCATTCTCTATCTTGTTTCATCTAGAGGTGCATAACACGTAGGAAGTAAGTTGATGTACAGTTTATCTCATATTATTATAAAATATGAGAAGATGGGATAAAGCTATTCTGTGTCGTTGAAGTTTTCATATTACAGTCAAATTGATGTCAAATAATATTTTAATATTAAAACATCTCAACGAGCATGAATGATTTTTTTAATTATGAATTCGAACATTTTTAAACAGCAACAAATTTTTTGTATTAACCAACGGGTAAGTTTATGAAGAAAACTAAGTTTTCATGTTGTTTTATAATTACGATACAGGAAAATAAATTGCAATCTAGTGGCGTGTAAAGCGTGTACAGTGATCTGAAAAATAATGACGACGTAATGCGATGTTGAGCAACGAAAACCCTGAATGGCGGTAACATTTTTCAACACGATGGCCAATCGGCTGGTACGAAAGAGATACAATCTCAACGAGAGAACGGACGATGTTCGGTGGATGCGGTTCACTGCGATTAACGAACAATTATGATCGTAGATGCTTGTCGAGCTAATTTTGTGGAATAAATCCCGAACGTTGCCGCGAACACAATTTTCGACTCCACTGATCCAGTTCGACTAATCTTCCGCGACGTTTTAATCGAACATCGATTTTTTCGTACGAAAATGAAAGATACCAACATCACATGGGATGTTTCCCAACATTAATCCGTATTTTCGAAGGATTATATTTTTCTCACTTCTCTGTGCTCAATTTTATTCACCTAACAGTGCGTTTCCCGGTACGTGAAAAAGAAATTTTCGTTTTTCAATCAATAAATGTAAAGTTTTCATAAAATCATTGTTACCGTTAAAAACGTTTTTTTAATTAAATTAACTAATCACAGGTATATATATGAAATATTCGAAAACTTTTCCAGGGAGAAATTAGTTCAAAAGTTATTTTAAATTATTTTTACGTTAATACCGTTATTAAATAATTCCTTCTAAAGGATTTTTTTACACGAGCTTTTGGACGTGCTTTGATATAGAATTCATATTATATTCTTTTATATAAAGAATACGCTATGAAATATTGACGCTTTCACGCTTTGGTAATGGATTATCTATTAGGCTTTTAAGGTCTAAAAGCGCGGTTAAAGTTAGATGATTTTGACTCTTAGCCGGCTCATCCCGCGCGACGTTTTAATCGGGCATCGATTTTCGAGGCAAATGCGGAAGGAAGTGACGTCGCACGCAGTTCCGGAAGAGCCATTTCCGATCGGATGCAGCCAAGTTCCAATAATAATTGGAGGGTTTGCGAAGCGTGCAAACAATCTGTGCGTTTTTGGTTTTTATATATGCCGGCCTCTGAAAATCGCGTGACGTGGGCGGTTATGTGCGAGCGAGTGCCAAACGAGGCAAAAACGGCCGAAGAAAGAACAAAATCAGCGCCACACGTCAATTCAACGGCGCGAATTAAATATATGTACGTGACTTGCACCCAAAACTGATATCATTTTTTTTTCACCTGTAAAATAACACACTTTTTGAAAACTCTCTGAAATTATCAAACTTCACGTTTGTGCCGCGATGATAAATAATTGATTCAATTATGAGCGACGATTGTCATTTCCGCGAATGCAAGACTTTTCTTTATCACTTTCGCGAATCATAATCGATCATTTGCGCGAATACAAAAAAACACACTGGAAAAAATACTCACTGATATCAAGTATATAATATACTTGAACAAAAATTTACTTGAATTGAGTTTTTTTACTTTTTTAAACTTTTTCAGATTGAATCAATCGAATTTTACTTCATTCAAGTATATATATATATTCTCAAATATATGTGAGAATATTTTCTACTTCATTAAAGTTAAATATACTTGATTCAAGGTAGCAATTTTTACAGTGCATCATTTGCGCAAAACTTGTAAAATAATATTTTTATGAATTATCATTGAAATGGAACGACGTGGTTTTTCTTTTTCATTTTATACGAAATTCGGCAGGACTTTAATCATTTTAAAATCTAAAACTATATCAGACAATATCAAATGTAGCTACCAGCTACAAAAGTGAATTTCAGCGAACCCTTTCAATTGCATTAAAACAGTTATAAGTGAATGTTTTTACATCATGTTAAATTATCCATAGCAGGCCTTGATCAACTAACAATTATTAGTACTTTGTTATAACTTGATTATTTTGGTCATTTTATAAGTATAACCTATTATTCAGTACCTTTTATCTCGCATAATAATAATGACTATTCACCATTTACTTCAAAGACTGTAACATAACTGACAAAATCGATTGATTATTTACCAATAATAAAATTAAAATCAAAATTATCGTCTCAACATGCTCAGGAAAGTGATGTTTTTTCACAAATAGTCGATGTTCTAAAAACAAATCTGGACAAAAATTTTACAGAGCGTAAAATTCGCAAAAATGTAAATAAATGATATTGCAAAAATATTTTGAAATACAAATATGTATTTGACAAAATTTGCAAAGCACTTCTGAATTTCCGTAGTATTTGTAAAATTACAAATCAGAGAAGTAATTATATGAAATATCTTAAGAGATATAACGAAAGGAACAAAAATGCTAGAGCCTTTAACTTTCGCGCTAATGATGTATTTCACTCGCGCAAATGATTTATACTATTTGCGCTCATGATACATTTGGATTCACGAAAATGATCGATTATAATTCGCGCAAGTGATGAAAAATAAGTCTGCTATTCGCGCAAATGACAATCACTGTTTTTTCAGCACAAAACTCAGAGAAATATTGACTAATTGGTTTTTTTCATAATTGGACAAGAATTTACATCTCAATATGAAAGCGATAAGAAACGTAAATTAACCTTTAACTGACAATGACGCTTAATTAATATAATGGTAAATCCTGGTATGTCATTTTATGCTAAACCCAGTCTTGTCATTCTTCGTAAAGAGATCTTATGAAATTTCAAAATGAAACACGAAATGAAACGAAATCCCGCATTAAAACGTAGGCTACATAGTTGGAAATTTGAAAGCTCAGCAAGAAGTACTAATTACAAGTATCAACTTTTTGATGAAATATTCCTGAAAATAAACCACTGCATGATTGAACTCATTAAATAAATGCCGCAAACACAATTCGTAAACACCACAAATTGGCGTGATCAATCGATTTGAACATAATACAATGACGAAGTCGATTCTATGCGATGAGAGTTCTACTCAGATACATCCTCGCACATATAACGAACGACCATCAGCAATTTAGGTCGAAGGATAACGAGTAAGCGTGCTGGAAATAATTGTCATCGAATAAACGAACAGTCATCTCTTCACATTTTTCGTTCGTTTTGTCTTTTACCAAGTCCTGCTCTCCACTCTTGTTAACTAACACAAGCTTCACAGCAACCTCTGAGTTTACTTATCTGCAACCTCTTGTCCAATTAATTTCAATATTGATTAGATGCCAAAGTGCACAATGAAAAGCAATATCTTTTTTTTTTTAGTTCAAGAATATGGTTGCAATTACATTGTAAATAACTGTCAAAATTGCATAACAAAATTTTCATAATGAAAAACGAGTGTTAATATTTTTTTGTCCTTGACAAAAGTGTGAATTTTACTCGTGATCAGACAATGGAAATACTCAGAATGAATGAATCCATAATAATTTGTTAAATAATAAATTTGTTCTATTGTTTCATTGAAACGTTTAACGTCTGTTCGCATTAAATTTGTAAGATTGTTATTTTTTATCTTTCGTTTAAAACATTTTTCATAATTTAAACTGATATCGACTGTGACTTTTAAGTAATATGAGAAAAAATTTTCATTCTCTGTATGGCGATTTTGGATTTTACCTTCATGAACAAAATTGAATGTCATGCATAAGCTTTTCATGTTTATCCCGTGTATAGAAAAGTAGATGGGATAGACACACGACACGGATTTGAAAGTTTGAAAAGAAAAATAAATGCTGAGCTGCGAAGACGGGTCTTATTGTACTGTTTTGTAGATTACAGAAGAGCTACTGAGCCAAAACAATGGTATTATTGTGTTGAATCAAACAAATTTCATTTGAATACATCAAGGTGTGAAAAAAGTATATACATTTTTTACAGTTGCATGTAGAGCAAAATGTGAAAAGAAAGTTTTTATTTTTTGTTTCGAAAAAAGAAAAGGCTACACTTGAAATTTATTTTTATCGTATATTATTGTACTGTAATAATGTTGCCATGTGTTATATAAATTGTTCCAGGAACTAGATTTTATTTGCTGAAATTTGCTGATCACACACTGTCAAATAATAGAGACTGGAATTATGTAATTTCACTTTATCGATTGTAATCGATTGTAAAATTTATAGTCAAAAAAGTCATTGCCGAACCTTTTTCCAATTGTTTTGAATTCTACGCAGATGAAAATTTTTATAAAATAGGTTTTACCGTTTTGGTATATAGTGCAACTGCGTCCGATATTCGGAGAACGCAATTGCACGCTATAATTGAATTAGAATCGATTGCTGTCTTGACCCGTTTTTGCTATCTCCCGCAGTTGCGTCGCTACGTTATACTTATGATATCATATATATAGTTGTGCAGAATATTTTTTTTCTCTCAGACTTAATGAAAAAATTTAGCTGCAAATTGTAACAAATAATCTGACAAGGAGACGGAAATTAGGATTCTTGAAAGTTATATAAAAAAGTTGTCTTTTTTATTCGAATCTCTCATAAAAGACAGCTTACTGTTAACTCTCAAGAATGAAACGCTTGAAATTTCGTGATAAATGAATACGGGTTCACGACTTTGTTACGATTTTACAAGTAGTTTCAATAAATGCGTACTTCTCTTTGACTCTAATTTTTGTTCTTTTATTGTTAACAAAATAACGTTCACCTTGGAATGGCATCAACAATGTCTGGAATTCTGATTCTTTTTTTTTCTTTGCAAGAAAAATCTTTGTTCGAGAAACTCGCGTGGAAATGTATGACTTGTGTTTCGCAAAGTATTATAGCGTGTGCTAGGATTCGTTAATGTCTTTATTTACTTTTAAAGAACGGGAACAAGTTCAACAGAATTCGTACCATTATGTTCGCGGATTTCACGATATCACGCTCAGCTTTTGTATGGCAATGCATATCCATAAAAATAAAACCCGGAAGTTTAGTAAAAACTGTGTCTTTGATAGGCGCATTTTCCTTTCTGATATCTATTGTTGTTCTTTGTTTGTTTATTTGCTTGCTTCTCAACAAATTTCGGTGCGGATTAAAAATTTCAGCAAACTTGTTTTCCATGAGTTGATTTCCGTTTCTCTTTTATCTAATGGTTGATTTAGGTGTAGGTCGTTTGAATTTATCAAACTACATATCAGTGTATAAGAGATATTTGTCATTTTTTGTTTCACCAGTCAAAGCGAACGTTTAAAACAAACGGCTAAAATATAAAATAAAATAAAAAATAAATAATAGACAGCATTTTTAGTAATATTAAATTAGATGAAAAATTATATTTCACTACTTACCTTAAATTCCGTGCGTTAATGGGAAAAATGAAATCCTCAAAAGAAAGAATTTCATCATGTCTGTGTGTACGATTTCCAGTAAAAGCTCATCAACGCCAATTTGTAAAATGTCATTTGTTTTATTTTTGAAAAACAAAAAAGAACGCATTCGTACAAATATTTGACTCATGACTTTCATTTCATACGGAAATGAAAAAGCTTAAATGTAGTATAGAAAAGTCATGTTTTTTTGGGATGATACACGCTGAATTTTTTTGTATGTTACAAAATTATGGATAGTAGAAGTTTTACACTTTAACAGTAATTCAAATTCGTATAGAAACTGTCTCCAGCAAACACAGTTTTGCAATCACAGAGATTTGGAATCGGAATGGAGAGTGAATGAGATTTCGCCTTCAATGTTTTATCCATTTCTAAAGAGCCATTCCGCAAAAATATCGTAATGAGAAGTTAAATCAAGCTGAACTTCATATTCTGATTAAAATTTTTAAAGTTCTTTTCGCACACTTCGCGCTGAGTACCAAAAGTTGCTTTAATAAGGTAAGAAAAGTTCATAGACTTTAATGAGAAAATGGAATAAAAAATTTGTTGATTCGGTTTAGAAATCCCCGTTAAAGTACGGCGCAACATCCAAGTCGAACATTTAAGTGAACATATTACCGTCGTAACAATGTTCAAGACAATCAAAATGAAATCACGAGCATTTGTGTCCTAGTTAAGTATACATTATACATACTCATTGTCATTTTCACAACGAAATACATTCACGATATCTTTATAACGACGAAAAAACGTTGTTCCGTGTAACAGTAACACACATGAACCAGCATTTATTCTACAGTTGGATTAGTTTTAGTATTAGTGTCGCCATGCTTGGTTTGCTGGGTCGGTTTTTTTATCTTTGCATTCCTTTTTTATCTAAATGTTAGTGGTTGTTTAATTCCATATAAATTATGTACAATGTGGAACATCGAAACCAACTTTACAAAGTAATTTTTGTGGAATGGAGATGTGACTGTACATGAAACAATTCAATTTTACCCTGTTTAAAAAAGCGATCGCATACGAAAATAACGTGCAACAATTTCAATGAACAATTTCGAAAATCCAAGCAATCATTTCATTCATCTCAATGCAAATCGAATTGACATTGTTCCAAAAGATGATCGGCTTTGAATGGAATATAATTAATTCATTTAATATACTTTAGTCATTTTTAATTCAAAACATTTCAGTTTTTTTGTACATCAATAAATTTTACGCTTTATTTGAGTTTCAAGAATTTCGTTCAACTTGATTCATGAATTTGTTTGTTGGTAAAAATTCAGTACGAATGCGATATCACATTCTAACAACATTGTCATGCGAGTGTGTTACAAGTCTTATCCGGTCACCGAGCAGAAGAATATTTTAATGCGGAATTTGTTTACTGCAGAGATCTCATCTCAAAGCCGTTTACTTTTCAGAATTCGATCGAACCATTATGTCAACATTTACTTGTAGAATCATAAAATCCAATTTAAGGTCAAATGAAAGACGTTTTTGCTAGGGCGATTTTCAAAAAGATCGACACCTGTCTTGTGTTCGAGATAAAGTTTCCAATAAATTATTCGACGAGAATACATTTCGGTTCACATGAAACTAATCTTATTGGATTTCCGAACCAGTGAAATTCAAAGTTGGTATTTTTCTGGAATTACAACTACTATAATTTAATTAAATTCACTTCACAGTTTTTTCGCCAAATTGGCTTATGTGCTCGATTTGTTTCAATTTCACGGTTTGTATTAGAATAATACAACCCGAACAAAGATTCGGAATGGAATATAAACATCACAGAATTAAAAAAAATCGAGCGCCAAGGCTGCGTTTGTTCATTTTTGATAATGTGTATGCATGTGCTTTTACGTTTTCAATTTCATCAATTCCAAATCGGATAAAGAGTTTCCTGTGAAGTTTTTCGTGATACTCACATTTGAGAATTCGGATAGAAAATTCGGTTTCAAAAACTAAGTAGTCAACAACGCTTGCTTTCATCTTGAA
Source organism: Trissolcus basalis (assembly GCA_025266255.1). Taxonomy (NCBI): domain Eukaryota; kingdom Metazoa; phylum Arthropoda; class Insecta; order Hymenoptera; family Scelionidae; genus Trissolcus; species Trissolcus basalis. Next base: position 11,830 of record JAAMPD010000026.1, read on the forward strand.
ATAGAACGCTGAAAAAAGTATTGAATCTGCTTGAATTAATATTTGAAAAAATTCTTTATATCACTTTTGCATTCACAGATCTGATCAAAAAAGTTTGTAAACAATCACCTAAAATGAATAACGAAAAATGACTGAAACTAAACCACTCTTACATTTTTGGTGTCAATCGATTAAACACTTGTGCGCAGTACTAGAAATAGTAAATAATAAAAATGAAAATGTACAATCCATAATTATGTGCAAGTATCAATTTCAGCCTGCTTAAACTTAATAACTAATTAAAAATCGACAAAATAAAGAACAATAACTTTTTACATATTTTATTCATACAAAATCATCTTCAAGATGTAACATTGAAAAAATATCGCGAAAAACTGTTCGTAACAAAAAGTAGTTTATAAACATATCAGTAGAAAACATACTATAGTGAAAGAGCATTCACTTAAAAATATGTACATTAACAGTAAAATGTTGGAAATTAAAATTTCGTCATCCCTGATGATCAGAATTCGCCGACCCAAGTATTGAGTTCAAATATAAACAATGAATTACAAGTCACACAACTTTACAACGATTGCTTTATGTTCTGGGTGAATTGATTTTCGTAGTATTTTCAGCTTTTGAGAATATCGTGCAATGTCACTTACGATTTTTATCACAAATTTTATCACGTGAAAAATAAAATTTTATATCTCTACATCGAATCATTGAAATATTGTTCTCCCATGTACAAACCAATTTTTGAATATTTGAAGAAAAATACACTAGCTTTTACTTTTCACTTATCCAATTTAGAAAATATATATCGCCTTATGCCTTACAATTATAATTAAAACACCAATCATTAACGTTAGTAATAACTGAAAGAATTTGTTTGTTTCATAACTCAACTGAATTTAACCGAATTCAATTTAAGGACCTAACCAATTGCAAATTCAAATATCGAATGGCAGTAACTTATAAACATAAGAAATAACAATATCCATTAAAAACAATGAATAATTTTATTTACAAGGTCGTCAAAGATCATTTTAAATTCAACAACATTCTTTTGTTTTTATTTTTCAGACGATCCGCATCGCGCTGTCCGATGATAGCGCGTCATTCAGTGTACACAAAGGAAAGGATAAATACAATCAGGTTTACTATATCAAACGGATTCGTCTTATTGATCATGAATTATTTGCCACGCGCTGACCCCAAAGTAAGCTGAGAGAAAAGTAGTCGACATTACTCCTCTCTGGCCTTTCTCAAACAAATGCAGCTGTGTCGACAATCGGGTCGCGAAACAATCTTTGGTAATGGTCATTGGTTGTTGGACTGTTCTCTGACACTTTCGCTACTGTCGATGTGTTCGAATGAATTCACAACTCCATTCTCCATTGGTTGCACCAGTACCGACGCAGTCGTACAAAGTGCCCCAACATCTTGACGACAGTCCTCCTTGTAATCTTCGTCTTCCGAGAATGTACAGGCCTTTCTTGGCTTCTTTTGTTTGCGCATTTTGAATCTCTTACGCAACACCCTCTTTTGGCGGTTGCACAAGACCAAATCGTTTTGCGAGTCCTCGCCGGACTCCTCGGAGTTTCTATTTTGGCAATTCGTAGTTGAACAGGACAAGTAACACTTTATCAGCATGTCCATCGGAGATCCTGGTTCAGCGCCCAACATCCTATTGACATCCTCATCTGTTTTGTACACTCGACGCATAGCTTCAACAAAGGCCATGAAATCGCTGCACGAAAAACGGTTGTGGTTAGCATCAAGTTCTTCAATTCGAATCTCGAGTCCCCCGGACAATGACTTAGTGCCGCGGTCATCCGCTTCCTGCCGAGTTGACGACGCCGAGGTCGCTGTTGCTGTTGAGACATTTACCACCTCGTGGCTGCAACCACCGCGGCACTGTTTCATATAAGTTACGTTTGCGTCATTTTTTTTCATTGCTATGATCGGTCATTTGTATTGAAACATTGAGTGACAACATTGAAGTAATTGGCACAGCTAATAACCATCAACAGGCAAACAGAAAATTCATTCGTGAACGAACAAATGTGAGCAAAACAATATCGAAAACTAGAGACAAAATAAACTGGAAATTGAAAATGAACATAGCCCTCCGTACCGAGCGCAGCTAGCAGATACGGAGTTAAAAATGACGTCAACGCAATGGTGGACTCGAATACAAAAAAAAAATAATACGATGATAAAAACAAAAGAATTGAACGTAATTAAATAATAAATAAAGGCATGGGTTTGAAAAGCTCGATTGCAAAAACGAACGCCAGCTCAATTTTTGTAAACGGGTGACAATTAAAATCATTCGTTTTCGGAATAAAACGGCTATTGATTAAAGTTTATGTTTTCATAAACTTGTGTTGAATTGTGCGATGCATTAATCGTGAAGAACACAAAAATTTGCAAGAGAAGCCGAATTTCGATATCAACTTGTTTCAATCATGAAATGATCGTAACGGTATTAAAAAAAATTGATAAAATTGATATCGCAATTCTCCTTGTATAAAACAACGAACAATGAATAATAACTCAAAAAAAAAAAATTGTTTGTCGACAAATATCGCTGAAGTGTAAAAATGTGATCATGCGAAATTTAAAGCTCACCTACGAATAATTTTTATAGCTGCTTAATATTATAAATTCATGAGAAAGACTGGCAGAGAATCAACTTACCCCAACATTGTGCTTGCTGGAAGGACTGACGGTGATTGTGATATTGCTGGAGCAGAGGCAGGAAAAACTGGAGGTCCTGGTGGTGGTCTACCTCCCATCGGACTGTGAAAGAAATTATTATTCATTAATTAAAGCTGAACATTAACACATATTATTTTACCATTCACATTCTGTTATGAATTTATTTATTCAATAAAAAATTATAAGAACTTACTGAATAGTCTGCTGTTGTAAACGACTGTTTTGGACTTGCGGTGGTGTCGTCGCTGCGACCGGTGTTGATGCTATTGTGGTGGCCGTATTTACACCACCCACCCGATGAACTTGCATCTGATGAGCTTGCAGCTGTGCAGTATCCTCGGCCAAAAATGTGCATCGGGAGCACTGGCGTCTGTTGTGAACTTTTAGTACGTGCGTGGTCAAACGTTCAGAACGTGCAGCCTTGTATTCGCATAGACTGCAGGCGTAAGGCTTCAAATGAGTATTCAAGTGGCGTTTCAAACACCAGTTATCAACCCCGGTCCACGAACAAAAGTCACACGAGTACCTGTTAATGATTGTTAACAATATTAGAATTCTGTCAAATTATTTACTTTTAATTTTAAATTCTTCTTCCAACGTGCATTCCATTCTAATATTTTTGAATATTCAGTACACACCTCTTTTCCTGTCCTTTCTGACCGCTTTTAACATTTTTCCCATTCATTCCATTCTGAATCTTCTTATTAGCTTCAGATTGAACCAAATCTGCATTGGCTCCGAGCGGCGAATTGAAAATCGTCGACGTCCCACTTGGTTGAATTTGTATCCTGTTATTGTTGAATCCGGCTGGGTACACGTTCTGTTGGGCACTGCCGTTCGCTGGCGAAGTGCTTTGCTGCAAATTTCTTTGCGTTGAGCTTGACGAGTTTTCCGTTCGTCGGATGCGCGATATATCATAGGGCTGCTCCCGATGCATCCTCGTGAAATGCTTTTTCACGTGATCTGCTCTGTTGAAAGGTTTGTTGCAGGCATAACATTGAAAGGGCTTTTCCAATCGGTGAATATTTTCGTGGCGTGTGAACAGATCTCTCCTGTCGGTACTGTACGAACAAATCGGGCACGTATATCGTTTTGTTGTCGCCGGCGTTGTGGTCACTGAAGGCAAGTTATTCGTAGTTTGCTGGAAAATAAAACTTGATTGAGTGAAACTGGAAATAATCATTGTAAACTGAAAGAAAAAATTTATCTCGTTCAACTCGTTTTGGTTATTTCTTTGAATTTTTTTTTCCATCTGCGTGATTTGTTACTGAACTACAAAAATTTCACGATGGAAAAGCATCCATTCGTATGAACTTTTAAGCTCTTGGGAAACAGACGGATGCGGTCACTCATATGGTTTTGCACATTGCTCAAACAAATAAAGAACCACCTCGCATCTTACTGATTACTCAAGAGAAAAAAATATTCAAATTGCAAAGCGACGGTTGTTTTTGTAAGAAAATACTTTCGTATCAGTGCTCGACTGTCGAACTGTTCAAAGCAAACCAAATTTCCACCCAAAGTGACTGTTTGCAAATTTTCTTTCTGCTTTGTTTTTCACTTGGAGGTCGCTTGCGATGCACTATTGAAATGGTAATTTTGCACGATCTAAATTGCATCGTCACCCCCGTTACGTGATTGAAACTTTTCATTCTACATTAAACTTGTGAATTAATTTGTTCGCTCGGTGCTGTAATATACGATGTGCCCCGAAACTTTGCTTCTACTCAAAAATAAAAAAAACAAACAAACAAAAAACAAAATAAAACACAACTTTTAATATCTTTTTGAACTGCTATATATCTCAACTTCAGACTTCATTTTCATCTGCAGGAACTTGGGAATTCGATAATGCTTGTTCTGTCGATAATTTTTTATAGAAGGACCAACTGCACACACAGCGCACGCAAAACAAGACTTTTCATAAAGTTTTACCTGTTGGATTTGTTGTTGCTGATTAACAGACGATATTTCTTGCAAGAGAAATGTCGAAGTCATTGGCAACAAAGTTGGAGGTACAGTTTGCGTTTCTTGTGTCCGCCGCAGTGGGGGTGCAATTCGTTCTGCTCTTTCCCGAACTTTTTCCAAATAAGCAATGACATCTTCTTGCTTCAGCTCAGTCTGCATGTATTCTTTGCGATGTCTGTTTCTGGAATCTGAATAATGCAGATCCATAAAGTGTTCCGCAACTTCTCGAGGAATGCCCGTTATCAGCTCGCCTGCAAACAAATCAATAAATAATCTCTGTTCTGAAATCAATATCTAATCAAATTTGCGCATTGTCACAAAATTGATTTCTCGTTATCATGATTTGTCCTTGAAAGTAAATGATGATTTTGATGATAAAATGTTTGACACTAACAGCACTCGTAACATTTCCACGTTGATTTTCCTACGTGATAAGCTGCTATACGACTACCGTCAGTTCCTTTCAGGGGCTCTTCCTCTATAATCCAATTACCGTCATCGCTATCGTCAGTACCGTTTTCGGATTCCCCTTCCGTTTTGAAGGAAACTGTTTCGAACTCATTCTGTATGCTCGTACCTGTTCATTATTTCAACGTTAAGTTAGTTCTTATTGACAAAATTTAAATCTAAGTTGCTATTGCTCATACTCATGCACATTTTTCATTCGAGATAAAAATAGCTTTTTTGTGTCAATACTAGGTTCAATATATCATTTTATAATACAATTAAAAAAAATCTTTCGCTTACTTCTTTGATCTGTATCATCTCCATACAATTTTCTCGTTATTTCCTTGAACATGTCTTCGTAGCAATCGATTCTCCCAATTCCTGTTCCACTTCCCTCCATTGTGGGAGACTATGGTATGAAACACCCTCTTGTATATAATAAAATGATATCGTTTTTCCTCAGGCCTTGCTGTTCTTTTTTCCTCCAATCTGCAAAAAAATGTTCAATTTCCTAAAAAAATGGTATTTTGTTTTTTTTATTTTTTTTTTTTTTTTTTTTTTTTTATTGAAAAGAAAAATTGATCAATCAGATTTGGAAAACGAATTCAATTTGTCGAATATTTTATCAACTTATCTAACGATCAACATAAAATGAAATTTTGTGATGTATTTTCAGTCATTTTCTCGAGTTTCAAGTTATGTAATTCTGGGCGCAGTCTAATTTTAACGTACAAATAAAATCAATGATTCCTAATGGCTATTGCAAACCGCAGTTAGACCAAACTCTAAGAGACATTTTCCAGTGCGTTAGAGAGGACGCGGAATGTTCCCAACGATCAAATACATTTAGAATCAAAACTTGGAACCTTTTGCGGTTTGTCCAACTAACAACTTCCCAACTATGCTTCGTGGATTGAAATACGATTCTTAAGATTGAATAAATTCAAATACTTGAATCAATCTCTGTCGAATACATTTTCGATGTATCCGCAGTTATATTTCAACATCGGATGGAAACAGATTAAAAATAAATTAATCCGTTTTTTACATGATAGCAAACACACCTGTTTTATGAAAGCTCGAGAGACGTGAAAAACAAATGTTGGTTTTAATGCTATCCAGCTCTATTGTTTAATTTAAAAACATATTTCAATATCTGAAAAATATTCAACCTTTTAATATCATTCAATTTTTTTTTTTTTTTTTTAACTTCAAACACTTTGAATCCGTTTTGATTGTATTGATAATAAAATAATAAGTTCTAACACCAGGAATAACCAACGGAACATTCTTTTATTTTCGTAACTCTCGCCCACGCCACTGTGGTTGCATCTTCGTCGGACAGCTCGAGCCAGAATATTCAATGAAAAAAGACGCGCACACATGCGGCCGAAAATTGGACGTTTTTTCCTAGTTCCGCTCAGGAGTAACGTGATCGCATGAGAACGTGAACGAGGAGAGTCTGTATTGATCGTCAGGGGTGGACGGAGTAAAGAACTCCGGCATAAGGGGTTGCATTACTCCAATACAGAACAAAAACAAACAGCCTTGAGAGGCCGTCATGAAATTTGTATCCGGATATTCCAAAAGCATAGACCCATCTTGCGATTATAAATTTCCCATTTCAATTGAATGAAACAGTCCGCTTCTCCATCATGCATGAAATTGCATCATGCAATCTCCCATCTAACACACTGTCCAGCTCAATTCTCTCCGGGAGATGTTTATGCATTTGAAAAATTGATTGGCTGATTTAGTCGAAAGACCATTTGTATTATTGGAGCGTAAAAAAAAAGAAAGAAGATCGGAGCGTGTAGGTCTGTAAGAGCCCGAACAGAGTGCGAGTGAGACGTCGAGCTCGAAGAGAGAGACAGTCGGCTAGCGACGGAGAGGGTGTGCATTGGATAAATCAATATCCCCACCGTGTTCTCATCTTATCATGCGTGTTTACGTGTGTGAGTGTATGCGCTGAATGAGAGCCGCTGAGCGTCATTCGGCGCAACATTCAAATTCGTCCGGAAACTATCGACAGGCAGAGAGCCCAAGGACGTTTTGGTTCCAAACAAGCCTACGCCATCATTGCGTCTTCGTCGGGTCTGTACTGTCTCCGTCGCACACGGGCCGACTCATTCTCCTTCCTCGTGCTCGTTCTTTTCGTCATTTTATGTTATTTTCGAAACGCACAGCGTCGCCAGTCGACACACGGCCAAAGACCAGTTTCACCGCGAACGACATGTCAGCCGCGCCACTCTTGCTCCCTTGCTCGCTCGCGTCACCGCATTCACGACGCACCCGCAGTTAAATAAACGCGCGGAAAAACACGCACGGAAGGACGCGCGCTTGGGAAAAACCCCTTCGGGTTTGTGAGGTTCGGAGCAGGTATAAGAAAGTGGGTCTAGTTGGGATTGTTCCGGGAGCAGCATCACTGTCACGATGTCGCGACGGTCTCGATGAGAAACGGGGTTAGGCGCGAGTCGCGGGTTAACGGAAATGATTCAATTACTTACTGTCTGGATGAAGATGAACTCGAAGGTAACGTCACTGTTAGGTCTCTCCCGCAGGTTGTTTCCTCGACGGCGGTCGGGTGGCAAGTGGGTGGCCGGGTGGGGTGGCAGGCTGGATGGGTGGTTGGGTGAGTGGGTGGTTTGGTTGGCTGCTCGCTCGGTCGTTCGTTCGGTGTCGGCGAAGTGGGGTGAGAAGACCCAATACACGCCACCCCCTCGCTCTCTGAAGCCCACAGTTTGAGGGGGGTAGGCGACGCTCGGCCCCCTGTTCTACGACTATTTTCTCAGCGTGTGCGTGACTCACGCACTGAGTTGCTCAGTTCCTCCTCTCTTCAAAGGGATACGTTGTGCGATCAAGACAACAAATAAGTCTCTTGGACACATTTGCACGTGTTCGCCTGCCCCCTCCCGTCCGATCTCCCTCCAGCATCCTTCGCCATATAATGCACCCCACTATAACTTAGCGATATCCCTCTTCGTGTCTCGCGTCGTCTTCTTCCCTTCCACGCAGAGGGTGAACAGAAAGGGAGGGCTAAGGTAGGGGGCGAACGACAGGAAATATGTTCTGGTCTGTCTATCGTTGTTACGTGCAATTAAAACGACACACGATCCACGATAAGATCTGCCATTTCAGCCTGCTTTTTCGATGAACTCTGCTATTTTGATAACGATGCCACTCTCTCTCGTCTATCTACTTCTAGGTTGCTCTGTTTTTATTTTCTTTTCCCTCGTGTTATAATTCATAAAGCTGAAAGAATTCACATCTCTGTTTCCAAGATAACCTTAGAATTGGAATATAACAAAAGATTTTATTTGTTACAATATGTATAAACACTGAAATATAAATAAATATGATTTTATACAAATTGGTGTTATTGATATTAACCCTTTATTCTCCACCCTTTGATGATTATTAAAAACAACGGCGGACAGAAATTTCCTGAAAAACTACGACATATATTACACTCTCAAACTCAGAGTCAGAATTAGACCTGAACTTTGTTATTGTTGTTTGGTGAATTCTGAAGGATTTATCGTGATGTTTTGGAAACCATTCAACACGTGTTTCGACTTCAGTTTAGCTCTCTAGTTTCGGACGTATGTTGGTGGTGGCGCCATGAGAAAACATTTTCTCTTTCTTTTGTTGGATTGCTACCTGCCTTATCGACCCTAATATATTCAAATGAGCGTAAAAACCTATTCGATTTTTGACCACTTGGTTTTTACTGTTATTGAGTTTTAACAGAACTAAAATAATTTTTAAAAAATGTTTTTTTAAATAGTAGAATTAAAAAATTGTTATAATTTTATAATGGTAAATAAATAAAATAAATCGAGTTGATCACTGTGTCATTATTTCCAAAGATTTTACCTCTAAATCTTTGATTCCGGTGTGACAAAAATTCTTTCAATTTATAGTGTTCTAATGGCATGTTTCTTTCATTTCTCAAGTTGCACTGATCCTCTAATTTATTGCTTCATTGTTCCTAATCTCGGTGAGCCCTTTTTGGTTGAAAAGATTTGTTGACTCAGAGGGACTTTCTTTTAGGTACGCTAATGTAAGTACAAAATATATTTTTTGGACGAAAAACAAAATTGCTTAAATGTTTGCAAAAATTTAAATATTTCTTTTTTTTTCATATCGAAGAGAGTGAATATAGGGAAACGATTAGTGTTCCTTCAAGCATTCACTGTTATATGTTATAGGGTTGAGCGTCATAAATTAGATCATGGCCTAATTTCACTGATGAAGACACCCTCCGTCGACCTGTTTTGTACATACATATTTTAATCAAAGTATTGGTAGCATCATCTCTGGCAATGGTTTTTAAAAGTGTTATTTATTAAACGTTGGTGCAATCAACTAAGTATGAGTAAAATGCAATCTCATCTTCCCAAAAGCATTCGATCGCAACGGGGGATATTATGGTTCATGTATTTATTGGAAAACGTTTACAAATTTCTTATCAGAGATGTTCATAATTAAATATAAATTAAATCGATTTACAATAAACCTGCAATGATAACGCTCAATCCTCTTGTCACTTTTTAAGCAATCAATCACGACGAAAAATAAAAGTAAACGCTTGACATTTTTTTTTTTTTATCCAACATGAATTATCCAGACAGGAACATAATCTAGGATTTGCGGATGAACATCTGATTTGAATAATCTTTAAATAAAACGTACCATGATTTGTATAAATAAAGCGAGGTATTTCATAATATCTCTGTTTACGGAATATCCACGCTTGTTTTAAAGAAACACAAATAAGTATGTATAATTTATCAGGCGTTTTTTCCTTCTCTCAGTAAAACTACGATTTATCGATTCGAAACAAGGTTTGTCGCTAACAATGGAAATATTCAGACTAAAAAAACTCGTCGCTGTGTGGAAGATCCATCTTTGTTTGTTTGTTTGTTTGTTTTTTTTTTCAAAATGCTTTTATTTCAGCAAAAGCACTATCAAGTAAGTCTCGTAATCCACGCCACTTTGAATTTGGAGCGGTATTTAGTGTGTGGATGGAAAAAGCACACAGCATAATCTGAGAGGTGTCAGCTGGGAGAATTAGTTAGTTATACCGAGCGTTTTGACTGAATGGAAACGTTGTCGAAGCATGTTTACCGAGCTTTGTATGCTCGGTAGTGACAGCGACGTCGTAAAAGTGGCATTGCTCGTGCGAACGGGAGAGCGTAGACCGCAGGCGTGGCTGTACGTTTAAACGTCCGACTGTCACATTGCCGCGCCGAGCGACGCGTCGCGGCGCCTTGCTTCAGCGTCGGCGTCGCTCAGACGGTTTTGCTCGAGTTGCGGCAGTGGTGGCCAGGCTTTATCAGCGCCCGCCATATTGGCCGTACACTAGGAGGCCAGCGGCAAAAAAGCTGCGGCTTGCACGGCGATAACTGACTTTTCGGTCACGTGAAATGCCAGTGCGGGAGGTCCCGTGGTCAGCCTCGCCGGGCCCGAGTGCAGAAAGTACTTTGTAGTTTGACAGGAGAGTGACTGTTGGACTGTGTGCGACTGCTGACAACTGTCAGGGGGAGTCAACAAGTAGCGAGTGTCAATAAGTGGGATGGAAAATGGGGCGCGAGATCGCGCGACTGGCCAGGATGCTGTGATACCAGCGGGGAAATTCGGATTGTGAGAAACAACAGGCGATCAGCTGTCAAAGGCTCGTGGGCGGACCGTTGGGGAGTGGAGCCGAGTCGGAAAGTGCAGTTCGGTTGAGGATGTGCCGGCTGAGCGCGGGTTGATAGCCGGCGCGAGCTGATAGATCACTCGGCATATCGCGAGGCTCGCCAAGGACCTTTTTCGACAGCTCCACGATTCCGCCAGCTCTCCCTCCGTTCGTTCGTCATCAATCAATAACGAGTGCTCCAACTCAACGCTACGGCTTGCCCTCTCTCTCTCGCGCGCGCTCCGTCTCTCTCCGGTTGTCCGTCTCGGTCTGGCTCGGGGCACTCGGAGCATCTCTGTCTCACACGACACCATCGGCTCTCCCTCGCCCGAGCGATCTCTCCCGCGCGCTTTATCTCTCTCTTTCTTCCTCCAGCTCTCCTTTTACCACCGCCTTGTGTGCAGCAGCGCTAGCGCCTCGCACACCCCGAGGCACAGGGACCTATTTTTACTTTTGCTTTTAACACTCCACAAAGACCACCACCTCGTACGATTCAAGGGGCTCTCACACGGGACCGCATCGTCGCAGCATCGTCGTCGGGTCGCTCGGTTCGGCAGAGCGCTTTCGTACAGCGAGCCACGGGGTCTCAGAAAGAAAGGTCACCAGGAAAGAAGGCACAAATTATGCGCAGGATCAGGCTGAGGAAGTTGGCAAGCGAGAATCGCGAGGTGGCGTAGTGTGGTGCAGCTGCTGGTGCTCTTGCCGTTTGCGTGCGATCCAATGTGGAGGGCATCAATGCGGGCCGAGGCTCGTCCAGACGGTCCTGGTGGACCGGGCTAAATTCAGCAGGCGATCCCTGTCGAGTGCAATTCGCGTTCACGATTCTTCCGAACCTGGATTAAATTCAACCGCGTACGAGCAGCGAGCTGGCCTCGCTCCTTAGTGCATGGAACATGATAGAGGTGAGCGCATCTTTGGTCGCACGCACGTTTTTCGTCCCCTTGCATTCCTCCTTTTTTCTGTCAATTCAACGAGACATGGACAGAATGATGGCCGCAGGCGTCAATAATGTATAGGGCATGCACCTCCACGCGCCAGCCAGCATGCATGCGCGCCTCGTCCTCTTCCTCCTCCACGTTCCGCCATTATTTACTTTAGAATTACCGCTGACAATTATGCACACAGATAGATGGACGTACCCGATTGCCAACTATAATTTGCACCCTGACCGAGTCCGCTTTGTTCCTGTAACACAGCTTCTAAATCTCGTCATGCTCTGCATCTTGACAGCTCCCTCCGTCTCTTTTGCTCTCGTCCCTGTTCCCATCTCTGTCTCCGTCTCTCGCTCTCTCTCTCTCGGTGAAATTTTCGATCTTTCATGCCCGAGATGATTTAGATGGATCGCCGCCATCCAGAGATGATGAGTGTGCTTTTCACGATGTCAGGCTCTAGGGCGATCTGTTAAACAGCTGAAATAACGCGCTTAATTTTGCTGCTAAAGTCGTTTGATTGTAGGAGGCAAGTTTGCTTTTATTTAAACTCAAGACATATCTGCTCTGTGACTTTCTGTATAGCCGAGCCAACAACCTCTCGAGTGTTTGCATTTGTAAATATCACGGGCAAACCAGAAGTGCTTTCATTCCGGGGATGCAATTAAAATTGACTTTTTCAAATCTCTTTCTCCCTCTCGGTTTTTAAGTAGTGCAAGCCAAATGATTGTGAATGTTTAAAGCTTGGCTTCGCTTAGTAACTCATATCAAAAAGATGAAATTCGCAAGTTGAAAAAGAAAGCGCCAAACCATTTGAATTCATAATATTACGAGCAACGTTTCGAAACTGTTTTTCAAATTGAGTAAGCTAATTAAAAACGGATGTGTTTATAAATTCGCCATTTCAGCGTTTTATTAGGTTTTAAATAATTTTATCAGAAAAATGATGCCACTTTTAGTTGAGTGGCAGTTGAAATAATCATAAAAATAAACGAGCGAATATGAAAAGTAGCGTGGATAATGAAAATTATTAAAATCGAGATTTTGTTTGATAAAAAAGGATGGGTATGACAAAAAATTGGATATACCAATAAGATACTGCAGATAGACCAACAAAAAAACTAGAATGCAATCACTATATCAATCACAAAAGAATAACATGATTTGTCGGGATATTGCAATATTGAAGATTCTGACTTTTTAGTCGGGTGATGATCGCACAGGTACAATATTTTTAAAATTAATTGAGGCGGAAGGACTTTTTCCTTCAAACCAGATGGGTGTGTCATTAAAATATAATATATTCATTTGAATTGAATAAGTTTGACCTATTTTTTTTCCTTCATTTTATTAGTTTCTAGGAATGAAAAAAATACGAGATCAGACGAATAATCATGAGATGTGAAAATTAACATAAGAATCGAGCAAACGAAGCTACTCGGACATAAAGCAAAGTATGGTTCGTGTGGATTGAATAAAACCCTAATTATATATTAATATTTATATGCGAGGAGAAAAATGAGATGGAAAAATGTTTACAAACCTTTAACCTAAAATTAGTAAGGTGACAAACATTGTGACTGATTTTATTCCTGTCTCCTTTGCCATTAACATTTTGTCGATCGAAAGATTAACATTGTTAAATATTTGAAATCGTTGTTTAGCGAAAATTTAAAATAAACCGTTTTATTAATTATAGCAAAATTTCAAATTAACATGAACAAACCAATTATTTCAATGATTGAAGTTTTATTTAAGGCGAAGATGTAGGTAAATAAAAAAGTATTGAAACGAAACAAACAATATTATTAATAATTGAAAAGCTTTTTTAATATTAACTGTTGAAGTTTTTGTTACACTTATGCTAACACGTTCATATTCGTTGTACTGCGTCCACAGTTTCCGAGGGACGTAAATTATTAAATAGGATTTATCCAAAGCTCTAACAAACAATTTTTTTATGTGACAGGTTAAATACTAATACAAAGTCTATAGTCGAAGGGGATTAAGGGGGAAAATGGAATACTTGCGATTCATAATATAAATGAAAAATTTTACGTTTTTACGACGGAGTGTATAAGAAATCACGAAAGTTTATTTTTGTAAAATTGCATACTTCATTTCGTATCATTATCATGGTTTTAAACAAAAAAGTTCTTGTTTGTCTGGCTGCATTTTGCAAATATTGCTTAAAAGGTTTTCTTATAGAAAAAGGACGTTAAAATATCAGAACTCGATTTTCGTAATAAAACTTTACTTGCATCAATTTTCTACTGTTATTTCTACGGTGAATATCAACGTAATAAAACTAAAAAAGAATTATTTTCGTTTCATTTGAACGAGTTTTTGAAGGTATTTAAACGTAATGGTGTCACAGAATTGGTCAAAGGAATACGGATTTCTGATGAAATATTATTGATTTAAAAAGCACAGTGTTTCCATTCGCGAGCACAGATGCCCGGATTATGATGGAGTAAAAAATGTATATGAAATGTTCAATTAAAAACATGATGTTCACACGATGTTTTTAAAATATATTATTCAAATATATACTTTCTCATTACTATGCGATGTAAAATTATTACTTCTTCCGATAAAAAAAATCGATGCCATTAATTTTTATAATTAATATTCACTTCAATCATAAAAATGTTCGTGCAAATGTTTAAGCTGAAAAATAAAAGCTTCTACAATTTTTCATAATTTGAATTTCCTCAACGCTGCGAAGTTACAATTTTTTTCATAAAATGTTCTTATAGATCCTCAGAAGATAAAATCATCGACTGCAACGTCACGAAAGTGTCATAAATTGTATTTTATGAGTTCACATATATAGACTCTTTCCTATAATATCTCATGCAAATCCGGAGAAGAAAAATTTGTATAATTTTTATACGTTTATGTACCGTTTTGCAAAAGTTTTAGCTTCGTTTTGAAACCAATTCATTTCTCCAAAGTCTTGGAGACTAATTATTCACGGGGAGTGTAATTGACACATTTAATTATTACTGACTAACAACTATTAACTTGGTTCTAACATCTGACACGATTCCAATATGAGCAACGTTCAAGTCAGACAATAATTTGCTCATATGTAGCATCAAGAAGTTGTAACCCGAGGAGAAAAAAATTTTCAAAGTAAACGAAAAACTGTAGTTGCTTTTGGACAATTTTGATGATGCCTTTGCAAATAAAAAAAAGTGTCTTCACAATTTCGTATATTTCAAATGGGCGTTTATATTCTATATAACTTGTTCTCTTTAACCTACATTCGTATCTTTATTTTACGACTGTAACTTTTCTAAAAAAAAAAAAAAAAAAAAAAAAAAATAGTTCTCTGGACGATTAAAATCACTTAAAGTGCATTATTACATTTGAAAAATGGTTCAAGATAAATGGAATTTTTCGTTGGTTATATTTCGTCGTGAACAACAGAGGGTATCTGTCTGGTTCAGTTGCAATAAAAATGAATCAAACCCATCATCGATTGCGAAGGACAATCAATTTATTCGAACAGAATTTGATCCCGGATAATTATCCGCATTGTTCAGATTTTATTACGTTCGGTTCTTAAGCGATCAATTATCGTTTTGTAGGTATGAGAGAACTAAAATTGTAAAAATGCAAGAACCAGATTTCAAAGAACGAAGATCAAATTTTTTATCCAAATCAAACCCCACAAACCGTAATTACTTTAAAAACTGTTTAAAAAAAAAGAAAAACAAAAAAAAGAGGATTTTCATCGTTTTTCTCGAGCATACAACAGGTAGCGCATTTGTCGATCGACCCGCACACAAGAAGGGGAAATACGGCCACGATTACCCTATATAATGTATATACATATATATTTGTGTGCATTAAAGGACGCATGTTCGTGCTCTACTTATTGACGACAGTCAGATGCTCGGGTCAAAATAATGGAACTTTGATACAGCACGTCTAAAATATGTTTTATCGCAAAAAGAAGACACGAGAAAAAGATGAAGCAAAGCATAGCACAAGGTTGGCGCGTGTAACTTTTCAGGTCGAGTGGTATGTCTGAGTTGTAGGGAAAAAAATTATTTACCCGATTATCAACACTTTTTCGGATGGGGAAAGCGCGTGATTCATTGATCTCGCGTTTTGTTTAATCGGATGACACGGACGGAGCAGAGAACATACAATCACACTTTAAATTAATTATGTGTGCTCTCGCTAAAATTGCTTTCCATGTTAATCGTGACACGTATGTCCGTTTCCATTCGCTATTAATTCTGTTCTCTTGTTTTCATTTATTTCCGTCGACCCTTCCAAGAATCTACGAGGTTTGTTCATTTTATTTCCAAGAAGGGATGTTTACCAGATATCTTACCAATTGTTTTTGGTATTACAAATTCATATCGCTGACATTTAGCAAACGAAACATTGTAATAACGCTCCGTATACCCGGTATATTCTTATACTTTTCATGTCGAGGATTTTTGACGTTATATTTTTTTCATCAAATTTCACGCAATTACGTATGCTTCAAGATTAAAGAGAACTGTGTCCCTTGATGCTAACAATGTACAATATTTCATGGGATTTTTCATTTGCAGATCCGACAATGTGCAAGAACTCTTTTTCTCTTATAACTAAAGCACAATTTGCTGCATGCATAATTCGATGTTTGGTACATGCAAAAATAATTGTTCCTTTGTAAAAATGTTGTCGAATATAGTCCTTCGAGTGCATGGTTCTGAGAGAAATAATAAAATTGAATTATAGATTCAGTGAGATTAAATACAAATATTATCATCGCCACTGTGACAGATTCTGACGTTATAAATTGAAACTTTGAAATATATGATTTTACTTTCGGCAGAAAGATACAGAAACACTGACACAGTTTCTTTTTACCATATAAATATACTTGCGATCTCCCAATTTAATAATTCATTGTCATTCCGCTTGATCAATTCTATCAAATTAATCGCAGTCTACCGAAAAATAGATAGAAAATAAAAATAAAGAAAACCGCTGCGGCAAAGGGTTCATAACTGTAAATGAAAAAAATAGTGGTTGAATGTTTGAATAAATATTTAATTTTTAACGGATTAAATATCTGCATAAAATTGTACACGAGTTGGCTTTAATTTTGCATGCATCTTCATCGACTTTTTAGTACTAAATTTCGTGACAACTTTTGTCATTAAAAGTTAAATTATTAACTTTAAGGAAATCTACGACAAGTTGACGATTTTTTTTCTGTTTTTGTGTTGTGCTAGTTTAGTACGCAACTTTGCTCTAATATGATGGGACCGATAAGCGAATTGCGATTATATCTCGGCCATTTTACTAAAAGCTTTTCTGGCTGAATTTCAGCGAATCAGTGCGCAGAAAAGGATAGACACATTTTTTTTAATTTATAACATATTCCATACATGCACTATCAAGTGACAACCAAATGCAAATATACATAAAAGATCGCATGGGTAGTTTTCTTTAATAAGATTTGATATTTATCTTTTTATCGAAATAGGAACGCTTATTTGGGTTTGAGTCTTTTCATCACATATATAAATGTATGAATGGAAACTATGTCATTAGATCTACTCTTCATATTAAAAGTAAATAGTAAAAGGCAGTTGAAAATGAATCATCAACGTCATTTTAGTGTTATGATTATATCAATATCTGGAAGAATTGTGATTCACACTTTATGTAACGGTAAAGTCATTACTGGAGCGATAATTAATTAAATCTTACCTCCGAAATCAAAATATTGGAACCCATATTTTTCGAGGGATTCATTTTAATTATGTAAACAGCAAATCAAATTAAAATGGTGATTTGGCTGCACACCAAACCTGAAGCAACATGTTGCGCCACTAAAAACGCAACCAAAAGTAGTAAATTATATACGTCTCGCTTGATGGCTTCCAACTTTCACCCTGACGCTATCGGGTTCTCTAAAAATCGAAACTTTTAAGGGTAGCGATAATGTTAAACAAAGGGAGAATCGATTGAAACCAATATTCTAGGGTCAGGAAAAATTATTCATTTCCTTTCTCGAGCTGGGAGTCTGTTATATGAAATTGGAAAACTTTATTATAAAAACATGAGTTAATCATTTAAGCAAATATAATATATTTTTCATGTGCAATCAATATAAAAGCGTCAATATGATATGCAGCATCATAATTACTGGGACTGACCTATATTCGGAAAATTAAACAATTCACGACAAATCGTTTACTTTTCAAAATGAAAAATATTTTGATCCTTTCGATTGTAAACAATTATCTAGAGAACAAACAACAAAAACGTTGCATTCGTTTTAAAATATTTCACATGATATTTTCCTCCAAATATTTATTTTTTAGAAAACATTGAATCCAGTTTCGCACACTCGCGTGAAAAAAAGAAAAGTTTTAGTTTTTTCTTATCATGCAACCCTCACATAGAAAAACCTTGCCGTATTGATATTTTTCTAAAAATATATGCTAATTTGAACAGGGGTGAAAATCGAGGTAGTTGAACTACAATTTTTTTTTAAGCCGTTCTGCTTTGAATTTGAATTGTTGACATTATTTACAATATAGTTGCAATGTTAACATTTGTTTTATATACTTATAAGGAAACTATCAATAATTATTTATTTGAGGGATTATAAAAAAAATGATATTGCGCTTCTTTAATATTTCAGTATAAAAACTTGTTATTATTAATCGTATTCATAATTGAGTACAGATAACAAGTCAACTCCTTGAAAGTAATGTTCAATCTGTTTTATAATTTAAAATAATTCCTAACAAACAAATATTTTTTTACTGTGGATCATTATTAAAATCTAAAATGGATGAAATATCAAGCATATCTGAATTGAATATTTACATTCAAGTTTCATCGAATGAGGTAGAACAAGAGAATGCTAAAATCCTAATGAATGTAAAAATAATCCTTCTGATGCTAAATTGTTTTAATTGGTCATAGAAACGTGCAATTTACAAAGAAATTTCAAATTTGCAGAATGGACTTCTTCAGTCTCGTTGCTTTTATTCGTTCATGACTTTTTTCCGCCATTAGGGATTATAAAGTATTCATATTTCTGCACACTTAAATGTTTTTGCGTGCGTCTTACTTGCTAATACAACAAGTATGCTACGAAACAATTAATTATTAAGAATAATCACCGGTGTATACATGCAAAGAACCTTGATTGCAATTGAAAGATTGGTGAACAGCCTTCCGATTGTAATCATTCCAAGAAAACGTGATTCGTGAGAAAAAGTCGTTGAATTAAACTAAAAATTTGACCGTATTACAGAAAAATTGTATGAAATTTGAAGTAAATTCGGTTCGTGGAAATCGGATTCTCGCTACTGATTTGCTTCAGCGCTTGTGACAATTTCACGCAAACTTTGCCAATTATTTATTTATTTAACGTCAAATCCAAGTGTCCTACTAGTTTTATCTCGAATAACACACAGAGCTTCACAGATTCGTGTTACTTTTATCCTATCAGCCAACAAGTTCAGTAGTAGTTGATTGTAGAAATTAAAAAATCATTGTTTTATTCTTTTAGTCACAGTTGAATGAGTTTGGTCTTCATGAAACTGATTGAATGGTAATTTTTCAGATGTCGAGCGGAATCAGCGCGACAGCGATGGGGATCGGTGTTAGTCGCGGCACCGCTGGCGGAGATACAGTTACAAGTGGATGTCGACTCCGTGGCCAGTCGTCGGGCTCGACCACGCAGCTGAGCAATCAGCAACAACCAACACAACCGCGACAACAGCAGCAGCGTCAAGGCCCTGGACACATGGGCCGCTCGAGAAAGGACAACTGTTGCCTATGCTGGTGCTGCTGTTGCAGTTGCTCGTGGTATTATCGCTCATACTTGTTCGGCATTTACACGTGTTCTGTTTTTGTTCTACCTATACCGTCGTATCTTTTTAGCATCCTTGGTTCAGTTTTTCACCATCGTTTATTTTTAGACGTTTATTATTATTTCGCTCACACATTATGTTACGCAAATAAACGCACTTCGCACAAACTGCCTCCGCAATTAATTGTGACCCCCTTGACCAATTCCTATCGTGATTTTCTTCCTTGTCTGTTGGTTATTGTTTTGAAAATGTTTCCAGACCGCAAACATTCCGGCTTGACATTTAAGCACCAATAATATCTATTATTTGTGCACTAAAAGAAAATGATATTTTTATTTGAATGTAGGTACGATACATTTTTGTTCAATTCAAAAAAAAAAAAAAAAGGTGCTATATAATTATTATTTTTCAGCAGATCGACCGATCAGTTATTCGCACACTGTGCTCGCAGCACATACATTTTCAATTCAAATTTAATTATTTGAACCAAAAATTTATAACGCTTTGTGCGAGAAAAATTGCGTTGATTATATATTATCAGATCAAGCTGCTCCGTTGCAAAACGAGTTTAATTCAGGAAATAATTAATATGATAATGCACCGAGATTGTATCCCTGTGCATAGGCAACACTCGCGGGTGCATGTAATGCCGGTCATCATGCAATTCTTCAGATTAAATGATTTTTGATTTATATCGCAAAATAATTTATCTCTGTATAATTATTGGAGAAGTTGGCGGAATTAATGAATATTGAACTGTGATTAAGTGTAAATCATTTCTACATAGTTCGAAATATGGCAGTGTACAAATTCTGATAACTTATTTATTTTTCTCGATATTACATAGCTATTAATTTCATTACTTGTGATCAATTTACACTGCATGCTTTTTCATAATTTATTCATTTGTTCAATCTGGCTTTTGCTTTTGACATTAACTGTCAACATAAGTTTTATATTATTTAAAAGTTAACGTGTGTTGGTTGCTTACTAAGTAAATGTGTCTTGCAAGTGAATCTAAAAAGGAAGTCTCTGTTTACATGTCTACTATTTTTATTTCATGCTGCTTATACAGGAATAAATGGTAAGATATTTTTCTTTTGAACAGTTTTTTTATCAGCTCGAGTATTCTCAAATTGCTATCAAAAATTTAAAATGTTTTTTTTTTAAATATCATTAAATTCAAGCCTCATGTAATTTTAGTATATTCAAAACTGATTCTTCTCAAAAAATGTTTTGTGAATCTGAAATTTACTTGAACTTGAACTAATTTCGTTATTGTTTAAAAATTTTAATGAATGATAAATTCTGTCGTTGAGTTATCTAATAATAATTGAATTTACATGTTTGAAATAATTAAAGTCACATTTCACAAACCGATGTCGTTATAGAACATTAATTATGACATTTTCGGATAGCTATTAATAGAAGCAAAAATTGTTGACACTTTTGAAATAAGATACCCACTACTTTAGATTCACCGAATAATGATCATAAGTTCACTTAGGTAAAAATACTGTGGTATACAGTTTTTTGTGTTATCATTCAAACTATAAGAGAAATGCCAAAGTGGTCAAAAGTGTTTGCGTGCTTTATGTGTCTATTTTGTTGTACATTCGAGTGAAATAATGAAACTGAAAGATGTTTTACGTTGTCCTGCATTTAGTTTGGCGAACGTAGGAAACTCGTCCAGGACTGATGGCGGAGTTGATTCCACGGACCCCGATCGTGAAAGAAACGGGATGGAAGGCCTTGACGGGGACATCGAGAACTGTTTAGAAGAAATTAGAGCTTGGGGCACATCCTTTGATCAGCTCATGAAAAATTCAGCCGGTCGAGAACTTTTTCGGGAATTTCTCAAAGGCGAATACAGCGAAGAAAATATCGCTTTTTGGCTTGCTTGCGAACAACTTAAACGTGAGAACAGTCCTCAGAAGGTCGAGTCTAGAGCCCGTGAAATTTACGAAGATTACATATCGATACTCTCGCCGAAAGAAGTAAGTTTTGCACGATAAATTGCCTAATCAAGCAGTTTATTGCACTAATAAAAAAAATGTGTGCTACGTTATAAAAATAAATCATTTTATCAACGACATTTTTATAATATGATTATAAAATAAGAAAACATTTTCCACAATGTTTTCGCGTCAATTTTAGTAACTTATTTTATGAAATATATATTTCACGTTTGTGGAAGTTGCAATTTTAAATATAATTACTTCACATAAAGACGAAAATATGATTAAAACGTTACTGACAACGTAGATATAACTGTCCAATTTGTGACACAAATTACTGCACAATGCAATTTTGAATTAGAACGTCAAGTCATTTCAAAATCTTTCTACAAAATTTCAACCACTGTACACAAAAATATATTTTTTAACATAATTTTATAACTTGTTTACCGTACCTGCATGATAAAATTTGTAAGGTCAAATTAAATAAGAATTCTTTCGTATTCAAAGTGTGTACGTTTTAATGAATTTTCTTATTTTCAATCAGAATTTAATAATGTCAACATTAGAAATAATATTTTTTTCACTGTCAAACAAACAAACTAACTGAATTTTATGTTCCACAGGTTAGTCTGGATTCACGAGTACGAGAAATTGTTAATAAAAATATGGTGGCACCGACGCCTCACACATTCGACGAAGCACAACTACAAATTTACACGCTAATGCACCGTGACTCTTATCCCCGTTTCGTAAACAGTGATATTTACCGAAGGGTGGCAAGACTCAGCGGCACACCGCCGAGTCCGTCGAATGCCGAAGGAGAGCACAGCAGCGGTTCCGGATCCAAATCGAAATCCAAGAAATCGCTGACGTAATTGTTCATGCGACGCGAAATTAAATTCATTAACGATGACTGTCTGCCCAAAGATCACGTGTTCCGACACTTCGCTCAAGATTACAGTGTTCTGTGGGTCAAAATTAAAGAACGAATCAAGAACGTGGAACTCATGCGTATATAATCACGAGAAACCATGCTCCCGGTAATTATGAGGAGTCAAGAGAGCAGATCGCTCGAGAGGAAAAAAAAACACGAGAACCGAGGAGGAGGGCTAACGAGAGAGAAACAGTAAGACACAAAAGTAAGCTTAAGGAGAAGTTATTAGTATGCAAGAGGAACACGATTGCAGGTGAAACGCACGTTCAGGACCAAACACTTCGCGTAAGAAGCCAAGACACATAATAATAACGATAAGACTTAGGTTGTACATATTCGAGACTACTACTAATGCGAATCTTGTTTTGTTAACGACGTTCGTTGCTCTCGTTGCAAGATGACAATCAGGTATGGCCAGCGCTTATTACTCACAGTGGCTTCATCTTCAAATCGAGTGCTCAATGTTATCCTAAAAACCGCACTGATGCCACCAGGTTGAGCACTAGTTGGTTTCTGCTACAAGTTCAAAACGTTGACGAAATTGCCCGGTGACTGATTGGGTATGTTCAGTGACGTTACATGGCAACTAATGACAATAAGTCACGAATGCAAACCAAACGACATAGATGCCATGTGATGAGCTCCGTACTGTTGGAACGAGTCGCGTATAACCTCCGCGAATGCGAAATCCAAAATCGTGTTTGGATTGACCTAAACGTTTCTAACAATCCCATTCGTTTACAAATAATGCCACATATTTGGTTGAAGTTTACCTTTCACAATGTTTTGTTATCCCATCGAATAGGTAGACGGCCTAAAGTCGATGCTGATTTGATACATTCTTGTCATTCTCGCGTCTACTTATTCAGCAGAAACCAGTCATTGAGACATGCACTTAAACACAGTACCGAAGCCGCTAGTTAGTAACTCTGGCGTTGGCCACAGCTGAGAGATGAAAAGCCGCGCAAACAGGTACACGAAGACTTGCTTAGTCCGATTCCGAGCAAGCCTGCCAAAATTGCTACCGGAACTCAGGGCCGAATATACAACCTTGCGAATAATTTCTGGTGCACTACAAATGCAAAACGACACTTTAGTAGCAGGCGTGTGACACACAATCGCAAAATCTTCAGCATTCTCAAAGATGCCTGCAAAACGGGAAACCCATGGCACTGCAGCAATCGTGCTTCACCGGTACTCAAGTTGTAACTGTGAAATTCGCAATTCATCATTAGCAACAAGGTCAGATCGCACCGAGCACGGTGGCATCTTTCAATTTCAAGCAAATTTTTCACGGGAAGTGCTTCTGAATCAGAGAACAGCAACTTGACATCACACTGATTGCTAATAAGAGACAAGAAGTTCAATGGCAAATGCAAATTGAAATAAGACGTAAATTATCAACCTGGCTCATTATAATCGCACTTTTATTACCGCTTTCACCTTTGCATTCTTCGTCATCGTCATTCTCGTATAACTGTCGCGCTTACTTATACTTATCGACGTCGAGCAGAAGAACGAAGAACGGCCAGGAACATATTTGCCATCCCATGTTCTCAAGGTCGACCGAGCTACTGCCACGAGACACCAAAGCTGTGATTAGAGAACGATGAATTCGATATTGGACTAACGAGTCAGTCCATTGAATACCTCTTCGTTGCACATGCACAAATGCTTGACACACCGCTGTAAAAAAAATCAATCTTGGATGTCGAGTGTTTCGAAATAAGACAGAAAGCCAGATGCTTCGAACACTCCAAACGTTTTTCCTTACTTTAAAACATCTTTTTTACAGTGGCGTTTCGACAATTTTGACGCGTATGAGTAATCGGTGTGTTTTTCCCTGCGCGATGACTTATGAGTATGTTAATCTAATATGTGTAAAATTAAATATGTACGGGGATGAGACGATCCGAGGAATGGCCTATAAATTTATGATTGAATTGTTATTGACAAAAGTATAAATATTTTCTGAAGGAGCAAAGACGTATTCAAATTCTATGTGTTACTACTTTTGTTTGATCGTGTTAAGAAAAAAAAAAGTTCATTTACCGTTGAGAGATTGGCATTTTGAGTCATGAAAGCAATAAGATTTTTTCTGTTACGGACTTTTGATTCAACGATATTAACGTTTTCAAATCGAGGAATTACGGTGGTAAATAAAATGTTATGAATTGAAAATGTCTGATACGGGGGTACGTTTTGATCGGACTACCTGAAATGTGTTCATCAATGATGTAAATGTTGTTGGGTTGTAAGAAATTATTTATACGTCATATAATTGTGATTATGGAGTAATTGTATATTGCAACCATGTTACGGTAATGTTCAATTACATCGTAAATATAGTTACAGAAAACAAAAAAAACAATCGTCGTAATTAGGACAAAGATTTACATTAGGACACGTATTTGAGAAGCACGAATTGAGTAAGATAAGAATGTTTCTTCGCCAAAATTTCGTGTGATATGATAATTTACTGTTTTGTACTATTAAATTCTTGTGAATTGATTTGAAATTGCAGTATTGTATTTCACACTTTTTGAGTGTACCACATCTATATAGAAATAAAAGGGGTAGCCAGAGTCACTTTGATAAATGTTGAATGTAACTAATAAAAATACAGAGTATTGAGATTATGACACTTCATCTATTGTTTTGAATCAACACAATTAATTTGTTCATTCCTTTACAAAGTTGCATAAACAATTATATCAAATCGTACATAATCAAATGATCGAGAAGATTTTTTTTGACGTTGTGAACAACTTCTGAATTCCATCGCAATATAACAAAATTTCATTCTACAGCTATTCAAAACGAAGTAATAGTGTGGAACGAACCAAATAAATAAACGGATAAAAACTTTCAAAGTTTTTGATGAACAACTTATGATCTAAAAAGCTGTTATTTTTATTCAATTCATACGATACAATTAACAAAATGAGTCATTGTAAAGAAAATCATAAATAGGCCTGAAAAATAGAAAATATGGTGACTCCCACCGCGTTCACTGTGATTATTAATAATTAAGGTAATTCGAGGTATAAAATAATCATCTCTTGAAACATAACTCTAAAAATCACATTTTTATATCCATATATTTTCAATGCTATCGACGTAATGCAGAAAATATCCAATTGAATTAAATTTTGTGGCGTACGATGAGTTAAAAATTTTATTGAATGTTTACAGGTAATCGTCATAATGCTACTAATAGTACACAATTTTATAATAAAATATCAATCATTCAATCCAGCATAACAGATACGTTACATATAAAACAGTATATGCGTGTTGAATAACAAAAAGTCTAAATATCAATTCAGCATTCTGAATATTGAAACCGAATTAACGTTAATAGTAATTAATTTAAATTGATGAAAGTAAATTGCGAGAGATAAAAATGGTTTCAAATGAATGAATCCGTACTTCATGTATTAAAAATATATAGTATACGTGTGACAATACAAATATAATATAATTTAATTTTACAAATGACTGATGATTCCTATTGGTGAGGCTACCCCGGTTTTTTACATTCTTTAATCCCGAAATTTATAAAAAAAAATATAACAACTAAATACATATGTGTCTGATAACATTGATCTCATTTATTAAAAACTCTATACATCAATTTTGGTAATGTTTATTAACTATTTACTAATTCTTTTTGTTTTCATTTATTCACTTACACTCACAAAAATGATCCTTTTACAATTTTTTATCCCATACAAATTTTAATTACAATTTACAATTTTTTTGTTTGATAAATGTAAAACATGGTTTCATTACATTGAAAAGGAAATTTGGGTTCGCTTATTCATTTTTGAGAGTGTACTTTCCCATTTTGAATACAAAAAGTCTCCACAAAAAAGTTGAATCGTTTTCCGAACAAACAAACTGTATACAGCATATTTTTGTAAACTTCATTTTTTTATCCAGAATTGTATGAAACGGCCGAGCGCAAGCAAATAACATACATTAAAATTGACAAACTGTGACAAAAAAAGAAGATAAATACTCAAACATCGTTTCAGATGAGTGCAATGTGAAAGAAGCTGCAGCCGTAAGATTTGCAGCATTTCTGCCGAGCTCTCATTATTGTCATGACACGCAAAGTCAACGTGTAACTTTATTCGTACGACAAAAATCACGATGGGTAGCTGCTGGCCTAGATGTATAAAAAAAAAGTATTAGGTCGTAGTGCCAGAAAAATCATACCTACTACAAGATCTACAGCAAAAAAATTCTATACTGAGTTACATGCAAAAATACACGTTTTTAGCATGTATTTTTTAAGCGCCGAGCTAAAGTGGAATGTGACAAGGAACATAACGAACAACAACATAAAAAAGCGCATATACATACGTACAAATACTAGTCTATGAGCGAAATGTGGAATGCAATTTGAAAATAGTAAACGGAATGCGTTCAGAAAAAAAATCATGCGAGCAAAAGAAAAACGTCGAAATAAAAGAAAACTTAAACGTAGAGTAAATAGTAACGTCGCTACAAAACAAATCCTTATCCCATGACAAGAACGAGCAGACAGCACCGGGCTTACGTTCCTGCCCTGTAAGCTCAACTTTTTTTTAATTGCGGACCGGCAGTTCGCACTTTCCGTACGCTGACGGTTCTCTCAATAATGAATCTGTAAACCGACAAAACAAAATATAAGAAAATTTCATATGGGCGGTGAGACATGTTGCGGGAGGATCCGAAAAAAAAAAATTGCAGCCAGATTTAGAATGAGTGCGCAACATTAAACAGTTTACGTCTTTATTAATAAACGCACAATTTTCTCAACCTTCGATCCCGTGCTTCTTTCTTCTCCCTTCCGTAATCCCTCTCTGTGATCCTCCCTTCACACGATGCACATTGCGATATCGTAAGGGGAGTTGTACGATCGATCGAAGACCACGATAACTGCGACAGATTAATCGGTCATGATAAACCTGTGGATATCGACTTTATCGATTAGTTAACGCTTAGAGATTAGAACTGATTGAATAACGCGATGCATCCAATTGATCAACTATCGGTTTATTGATTGATTGTATGATCAACGATATTGATTGGTCGACAAAGTCGATTAACGTACACTATTAGCAAGTAAGGTAATTTAGAGCATTGTTGAATATAATTGCTGAAAACAAGGAACACAAGTGAATGAATAATGAAAAAAAAAAAATGAATTCCGATGATTAGGTTTTAGAAAAGACGAGGCACAATGTGTCACTCAAATTTCTATACATCAATGGTGATACAAAAAGACCTCTTGGCAACCAAAAAGAACATGTTCTTTATAACGATGTTTATGTTTATTTCATTATGTCGAATAAATTTCATTATAAATGTAACAGGGTTTCCAAAAATGTGGATTTTATTCAATCACATGATCTCCAAGTTGCAAAAACTCGATGATGTATCAAACGGAATAGAAGGCTCGCAACTTTTTCCTCGATTATTCCGTACGAGGTTGAAACGATAACTTACGGGACGTTCCGAGAAAAATGATACGGTAGCGTAACATTCCAATGTACATCATCACTTTTTTGCAATGAAGAACGAAATATTGTTTTTCGTTTGCATGACATAGATATAACAAAAAGTTTGTTACTGGTGTTCATTGATCACTGCAGTTTCATTTGGTAGATTGAATGGTTTAGTGAATGTGTACGGGTTACGTCGCAAAAAAAAGCAAAACATCCAACAGTATTAAAGCCGCATGACATTTCAATTTTGTACGTATACAAAATTTTTGATATGCAAAGGTTCTTATTTATTTTACCTGCCGAAACGTTCTTTTAGTTTCGCAGCTGCATTTTGTTCTACATTATATACATATGGAATTGTTATACTTATATAGGTTGGCGAATGAATGTTTCATCTCAAATATATGATATTAAATCGAAAGTTTTTGTTTGATTCTATTATGTATAGTCGTTGTACGATTATGACGCGTGCTGTCATAAAGGTCAAAAAATATATATATAAATATATATAAATATATTTATATCGATTATTTATTTATCTTTTCTGAGATGCAAATCTAAAATAATATGTAAGTTACATACTTAAAGTTGCTATAATTATAAATTTATATGACCGTTAGTTTGTATAATTGTGCAATAAAATGATACAACATTTTAATTTCCGTATAGATTAAAGATGAGTCTAAGAGAAACAAAAAAAAACAAATATATATCAATACGGTTACAGATTATACTCATCTGATAAAATAGCATGTTAAGATGACGTGGACCATTATATGTGTAGAAGACAAAAAAAAACATTTGGATACACTTTTTATATTACTTATTCACATTTTACAGAACGTTGTTAATTAATTTGGTCTTTGAATTCTCTTATTGTGTTTGTCAATGTAAAATGAAACAAACAATAAATGAATATAAATATTACCATTTACATCAAACACATTTTATTTTATAAACACCCTGAGTTCGTCATTTTTACACTTACGATAATTTGACAATTTATTCTGACATTTTATTTGAATAATAAATTTTGAATAATTTAAAAATTATCATCAATTTGGTTTCAGCTTTCCGACAATTTTTTCCCCCCATTTACTGCGCTTCATTAGTTTCTTTAAGTTTGGATTACTCACATGCTTCTTATTATTCAATAACAATTTAGCACGTCGCCTTGAGAACAACGATTTCAGGTAAGGCATACAATTTTTTTGCTATGAGTTGAAAACTCAAAATGCAAATGATCGCAACGACATTGAATCGCATAAAGAAGAACAATTTCTTTCTTGAAAGAAATCATTTGCACGTTGCATCGAAAACGATCAGTTCACGCTTACAGGAATAAACAGACGTGTGTTGCGCGTATATTTACTGCATGCGCGCACGATTCGATTTCCCCTAAAGGCAACTTCCCTTATGGCCTTTTAGGGTTCCAGTCCATCGTTCTTTTATTGCCATACTCTGCTGGCACATAGTAGACAACTGTCTCAAGAATGTAAGACCTAACAAGAAAAGTCTTACATGCGGTTTGACAAAATTACTGTTGTTGTCGGCGGGAAAAAATTGATTTTACAATTTTGATTGATAGATCAATATTGATTCTGCTATCCCTATACGCGATCAAAAAGAGTCAAAGGAAATAGAAACACAGAATTTAGTTTATTAGGTTGTTATAATTTATGCTAAATTAGGACGTGTAGATAATGAGCATATAAAGTTGATATTACATGTATGACATTACAGTTACTCTTTTAATCATTAGTATCTTTTCAAAATTTTGTATTGAATAATTAGCACTTTACTTCTGAAGTTTATAAACCCAACAAACAATAAAATGTTGGTAAGAAAGCTGAGTGAAAAATATTTTTTTCGGTCAGCGTATGAAATGCAAGCATGAATATATATATAATAATACATAAGAATTATGTCGTTTGAATGACTTGAGTTACATAAGTGTGAATAAAAAAGTGTATTGAAATTTCTCGTGCGAGACATTACAACAAATTCCATTTACTTTCACTATTTTTCATATTTTTCAAATATCGGGTCCTTGCGAAACATCAAAAATGGTGCAGTTTGCACGGCGAAACATTTGTATATGGTATAAATTGAGTCTCCGTGTGACTTTTACGCACACCTGAATTAAAATTATGGTTCTACTTTCACGCGAACATGCGACAAACGGCGTTTCATAAAATCTGCTGACAGTTAATTGGTGCATTTATCGAGACCAGTGTGCGCATTAGAGTTAATGTATACTCGTGTCAATATGCGCGATCAAAAGAGGTACAAAAAAAGAAAGAGAGCATTAATGCTAGACGGGCGTGGAACGTGTCGTCGATAAAAATGGTTCAAACGCATACAATTTCCAAGTGAAATAAATGAAAAAAAAAACTGGTCGCCAAAGTGCACCGAGCTGTTTTCTCCGAATAAATCTACACATCGGCGTAGCTTTCCAACGAGCTTTCATTCAAACTGATGTCCACAATTCCTTTTGAATCGTAAGCATAACTTAGTTGCAAATGAATTTTCAGTCCCCGAGACACTTTCACCGGGTGATTAACTAAAATTAACGACCAAAACTTGTGTTTTATTCATCACAAATGAAACTTATTTTATCACATATATTTGCCCACTGGCCAAGAAATTGATTCTCAGTTTCATGTCAGAAATCGATCGGCGAACAGATATTACCAGGGAAAAAAACTTATCAAAATGTCTGTATCATCCAATCAATTTGAAATTTGCGATATGCGAAAGTTCATAAAAGAACGTAACCTGAATAAAACTGTCGCCAGGACATGACTCGGCAACCCTTACGACGTTCCTGAAAATCGTTGTTTTATGTCCAATTAAATTTGATTTCATTGAACCTTGATGAATAAAAATGCACTCTTGAACGTTCATTCGGGCTCTTAATAAATCACATTAAAAACCGAGCGTTTTATATTACCGCTAAAAATTGAATACCGCGCACTAATCCAAGACATAAATATTCCGACGAGAAAAAAGTTCGCACGGTTTTTTCCGTGAAATAAACTAAAACTTTATGCATTCCAATAAAAAGCGCGTGAATAAAATTTGAATAGAAATATCAAAGTTTTTCAACCAACGAGAACAGACGAAATTTGCATTCATAATACAATCATCTGAAGCTGTGAAGGAACGTTTCTCAATCGATAAGAAACTACACCTGTAGTTACGTTGTATTATATATAAAGTGCAAGAGTGCAATGCAAAATTACATCCATGCAAACACTACGACCGGACTCGTGACTATTACCCCATACACAAGAGCCACTTGTGTTATTATGGCTGATGTCTCGAGGCATTTTTTATCTCGTCTCAAACCGTTCGTAACATCAGAGAGACGAGAAGAAATTTACGGTCTCCTCGAATAAGACAAGATGGGATTTTGTTTTTGTTGTTTCTTTCTGTGGTTTTTTTATCTGCATCGTCTTGGGACGCAAAACACAAGATACTTTGTCGATCCGTATACACATCGTATCGAATTTCATACGACTCTGTGGTTCCTTGGGAATGGATACTTAGACCGAATGAGCGTGGATCTCTTAGTTATACGGTATAAAGATATCAATTGTGAATATACTAATGATTTTGAAACATAACTGAACCGTGCTCACTGTTGTTGAAAAATCAATGATTCAAACTTTGAATAAACTATACTACACATTCTTCATCACCGGATACGTCTATCATCACAGATAAAATCTGATTACAAAAAACATTTTATATTTTTTTTTACCTCAAACAACTATTTCTTAAAAAAACAATTTGTCATAACTTTCTGGACATTCTAAAATGCCAAAACTTACATTTGAAAGCTACCAAAACAAAATGATTTCTGTTTTTGGAATGTGTCATGAAAAATTTTCTACTTGATATATACTAGCGTCAACATAAGATGAAAGATTCTGAAAATGAAAAAATCAGTTATGATGAATGGACGAATTCGAACATCAAATATTAATTTGTGGAATCTAGATCATTGAAATAAAGGTTTTGGTGGACAAAAATTAGTAAGCCCATTTTCATGGGAACAATTTGATTCGGCGTCGTTTTTCGAGTACATTAGCTCTCGAGTGGTCTACTTCGGCATTCCAGGCTGAATTGGATCGTGGCGTGGCTCGTGATTCCGTTGGGCGCACATTTGCATGTTGTTCGGAGCCGAACCAATGTGATAGCCCGCAGCATTGCATCCGTGATAAATGTCGTTAAGGCACGTCGAGCTCGTGATTCTCATTCGGCGCGACTGCGTTCGTCCGATTGCAACAATTGACGTTCATTACAGGCTTATTTGCAAATGCAAATAAACTTACAATAAATTCGCGTGTTTATGCCCGACGTAACAGCGTCATTAACTCGTCGAACTTACGACTATTATTGCAACCGGCGAAACAATTTGCGCGTCCGAGAGATGGCGTATTTGTCAAACGGCGCGATCGCGTTTAATTTCACGACGCCGCCCGGAATGGGGGCATTCAAAGATCCATCGGGGAGCGGTGTTCAATAAAAGGTTTCGGTCAGCTGGCCTGGTGTGCGGCAAAAATGTTAATTCGATGCGCCGCGTGACCTTGTTTATTATAGTTAACGGCATGCGATCCGCAACGTCATAAAGCAACAGTCGTTACACGTTCAGACGATATTGCATGTTGGATAAACAATGGACTGTTGATGTAGTAGAGTTAATGAAAATTTTACCGACCGGCTTCAAATGGCGCGGCACTTAGTTTTTATGTTTATCCACGTAGCTCGTAGCGGCAAAATGGTTGCAATTATGAATTTTGAAACGCAAATAAGACATAAAATGCTCGGCAGAAAAAACTGGGTCATGAAAAACGAGAGAATATCTCAGAAACGACAAAACGGATTCGGATGTGCGATAAAAACCCAGGCCACAGCCATTCAATTGCAAAAGGAAATTTTATTTTTAATCGACTAACAATTCCGGCTTGAAAATCGTTCTCTCGATATTGAAACTCAATTTTTTTTTCTCTCAAGTTCGCAACCGTTTCACTTTAAGGACTAGAATAAGACGAGGGTCTGCAGGCCCCGTAAGAGGTCAGTTTTTGCACGTCTACTTTTTTTCAAGTAATCGCGTATACCTGGCACGTGATGCGCCTGCCAATGTTGTACGTACAGTCAGAAGCGTATGGACACAGTCATGCATCCAGGCGCGGAGCTTCTCGCACGCAAGCCACTTGCGAGTGAATTGGAAAACGAGCTAAGGAGAGAAGCGATAACGAAAAAAAAAGATATCACGGGTACTGGAAAAGAGAAGGCGAAACAAAAAAAAAACCAATCGTCAGCGGAAAAACGACCGGCCAAATAAATGCGTTTCGCGGCTCGGCAGACCGCTGCCACGCCTTCGTCTTCGTCTTCTTCCCTTGTCTTATTATTCTGCTTGTGATGTTACGCGCTCGCAGGCAAGATGCATCCGATTTCCATTTATCTGTCGCCAATTTGACAGAAACACATTTTATGCACTTCCCATCGCACAAAACGATGCAGATAGAACGATATACATTTTTGTTTTCCCTTCATGACAATTTTTAACGATTAAAAAGACCATTGAAAATTGTATACATCTGCAAGAGAAAATAAATGTCCGATTCCATTTGGGATTATAAAATCGATCGGTCAAGTTCATTTGAAAATCGATCATTCGATAAGTAAATACAATTTTGTTCGAAAACGCATGAAAATAATTGTAAAAAAACCGGCAAGGTTGGAAGAGGAGAAAAACGGTTGAAATTGATTGGAAGGAAGTCGAAACGAGCCTGAGCATCCCACGCTTTACCCTTCCAAGTGCACCATTTATTAGAATGAAAACGTCATTACTGAGCGACCGTAACAAATGCGACGGTCGTGTCGCCACTTAGCAGACGTCCGCTTCAACGACGACAAGAAACAAGGCGCGGAACAAGGACCGACGTACGCGCGTGAGTGCCCGCAAAAAGGGTTCGGACGATGCCCTGCGGTAATAGCGTATCGATAAAGAATCTCGCCGAAGACAACTGGAATCTTTGACTTTGTCGAGAGACTCTGATGCCGGATGAATGTGCTCGATTTTTTTCGTCCCTCTTTCTCCTTTTCTAATTACTATTTCCGACGATTAGCTAAGTCGTTGCGATTTCGTATAAGTTTAATGAAATTGAATTCCTCGACACTCTCAAACGATCGACATCCAGAGCTCGCCATAATAGGGAGGGAGGCTGATTGTCGCGGAAAGGCGTTGGATTCGCTGAACCGATGGTCGGAATAGGTAGCAGCTCTCGAATGCCTACCGTTGCTGTTTTTCCTCGACGATACGCGATACTCTCTGGGCGCCCTGCCAAGATCACGTGTCACTGATACACATAATCATTTTGTCGACTAAACAGAAATTTCATCGCTTCGACAGAATAATCATCAGTGCCAAACAAGGAAATATCCGCTATGAGAAATAATGTTTATAGCAGTGCAAAAAACAAAGTTTATCGGAAAATTCTGCCATAATGAATCAGGACAAGAACATCAATTGTAGGCGATTTCCAGCCAAATAATTAGCGACGTACTGTAACAACAAAATGAGGTTCATATTGCGGATAACGGGAAACTACCGAGTATTTCATTTTTTTTATTTTTTATTTTTTATTTTTTATTGCAAATTGTCGTCTTGAAATGTTTATACTTTTTAGATCCACGTATGTGGGTAAAAATATGCAGTTTAGATTTTATATTTGATTAAAATTCGAACAACAGTTTTTGCATTGTAATTTTGGATCATTTTTATTGTGTATTATATATTTTGTTATGACCGTCATTTTCACAGACCGATCGAGGATGAACAAGTTCAAGAATCTTTTATAATCCCAAGACTCGAAGCAGCGCCCTATTATTTCGGCCCATCCGAAAGTACTGCGAGTATTGCAATAAGGGTCCCGGGATGGACGTCAAGATATGCGAACTACGAACCCTTCGGGATATGAATTAATTTTGACATCTTTGAATTTCATCGTATTTTCAGCATTCAAATTTGTCGATTTTGCGAAATCATCGGGTGGACTGCAATTTGGGCCAGCAAAACGATATCGACATTTGCTTATAGAATCGTGCATGCTCCTGGCAATGAGTAATTACAGTTGTTACCTTCAATCATTATTTGGGTAAAGAAATGCATTGTTTGCAAATTTATGATTAGGCTGATTAAATTACACGATTTTATACGTTCGACAGGAATTACATGAAAAAATTGATTCAAAGGTTTGAAATATTTTTAAATTCCGTTTAATAGAATAATTTATGCTACATGATGTTTACATCATTATTATTTCCAACAGAAGGCTTACATACTATTAATTAGTTTTACAACTTATCTGTAATTTTTTTAATTGTAAAATGTCTAACAATTTTTGTAATTGTTAATGATAAATGTTCGAAACTGTTTCACACTATGATTAGTGGAGTTCCGAGTTTGTGCTCGAAGAATTTTTACAAAACTTTCATTATTTCTTCATTATAATAATAACAATACTGATAATGACCTGAATAGTGCATAAATGCAATTTGCAACGAAATTCAACAATTGGAGAAAATGCGTGACTTGGCTTGATGTTCACAAACATGCGAGGATTTGACATGAGTGAACATCACGCACACAGTCAACGAGTCTCACGCACATGCAGTGCACGCACATTGTCGCTCATACTATACAAGTCCGAATTAGCAATGTTACATCCGTGAATGCAACTTTGTTGGTTTTGTGTTAGGGACGCACAACCGCCGAGGTGAAAGAATGTCAAATGATGATTGGTCACCGCGGTGGCCAATGGGTCCCGTGCTCTTCGATTGTGCGACTGGGTAGGAAGGATTGGCGTTCGTTGCGGTGCCGCCTCTCGGTGCAGGCAACCGTGTCGAACGCAATCTTATCGCGAAACCGATGACAGATACGGAATAACCACGTCACACTTTTGGCGCGAAACAAATCTTCCAAACTTTGTCATTTTAAAAATACAAATCACCACTTTTCAAACAGCTCATCTTTGTTTCGCAAAACAACCAAAAAAACTATTCAAGAAACTTGTATTTTGTCAGACCTCATTTGAGTTTAGATGAAGATCTTTTTTGGTCTTGTACCATCCGGTGGAATTAGACAATGTCAATTTGAGATTTAATTTAGGCTGTTGATAGGCATGCAACAACTGGTCTCTTGATTTCAAACCGTGTTTAATTACAAGTTTATCAAAACCATTTCAATAAACTATAAATGATTAAAAGTAAGATAAATTTCAATCGGTCACCGTGAATCATGTCAAATAAAAATATACCATTTGCAAAAATTGTTATTTGGCAATTAGAAAATGTTTTATCATTTGCATATCATATCACGATATTCTGTGGTCAGAATTTTACGAAGTTGTAACGTGATGTAAAGCAATTTATTAACACCTTGAGTGATAACGGCAGTTTGGACCACAAAAATTGTTCGATCCAGATTAGAATTTTGAATGAAATTTAACATTCGATCTCTGATATAAATGAAGACGAAAAAAATTCTGGTGACAACATTAGAAAGCTTTGAGTTATAAATGGATTTTATTTCCAATAAAGATACATGTAAGATTGAAATGAATCAAACAGTGGAACAATACTGTTAGTTGATCACGGTCAGACAGCATTAAAATTTATGTTATCAGAAAAACCGGTGTTTAAAAGAAATAAAAATCCTCCTAAAACCGCAATATTCTTAAGTGACTCCGCATAATTTACAATTAGGAATATATAAATTAATTACCACATACGTAGGAACTACAAAGTAGACGGAAATGTGTCCACTTTCAAAAGTGGTCTTACCACTTTTTCGCAGACACACATATCACATTGCCAGAACGTGTATTATAGCATTTCGTTTGCTTATGATTAATTTCGGTATTGAATGAAACAGTTAACAGAAAAGTATACAAAAATCAACAAATTGATTGATGTGTAAGCGTTATCCGCTGTATCAGCAAATATTGTACCACTGTTTCCGCAACAGATTAGCAAATGTAATTCTAACAGAAATATATGTCAACATTTATGTGCTGCTTTCTATATTATAATGTTATATCTGATTTTATTAGCCGTTATTGCGCCGGTGATGCGGGCGATTTATTTCGTAACACCTAAACATAATTACATAAGCCAGTTGATTGAACTCACTGAATGTGACAAAAAAATCATTTTTTGTGGGTATTTCTGTAACAGCTCTGCATAATCATAAAATAAGACTGTACCTGTCAAAGTGTTTTCTAATAATCTTTCGTTGACGTTGCTTACTCGACTGCAACTTCAAGTCTCAAGTGAAAGAATAAAAAAGTGCATTTGAAATCATCGCGTGGATATCAAAAGTACGATTGTGCCAAAAGTGGTTCGATTCCGAGAGATACTTTGTTGCAAACAAAAAAGTCTTTCGTATCTCTGTGAATATAAAAGAAGTTCGCTTCGTCAATGAAATCGTCTTCCTTCATTCATGGAAGTTATATCGGAGTGAGAAACGAAAACCTGGTTATACCGGATTACTGGCAGCTAAGTATCCCATATACGGAATCCACTTGCGGATACTTGTTGGAAAACTTGCCTAAAATGATGCATGGCATGGCCGAGAGTAAGAAGAGCGCAAGATTTCAGTCGAAGCAGGAATTTCTTTTGGGTGTTTTCCAAAAGGAATCTCCGAGGAACGCGTTCTTCATCTATTTCCAAATAACTTTCTCACTGCTTTTTAAATTGCGCACATTTATCAAATCCGTTCTAACGACTGAATTGCAGAAAATTGTTCCAGCATTTTTGCACCCAATGATTTAACATTTTTCATACGAAGTGTATACATTTTTCTTTTGATATACATTTTTTACGACTTTTTTATTGACATATGAACATTTTCATAAATTAATACTTGTTTTCGCCTTATCACAGTGTATATAGCTAGACTAATTAATATGACCAATATAGAAACCAACTTTTAATGATCCATAGATTAATATTTATAAAAAATATATATTATTAACAAACAATAAATTACACGGAGATACGAATGTTGGAGTCAGCTTCTGAACTTTGATTAGTTGACGCCACTATCAGTGCGTCCCTATCAAATGTATTAACTGCGAACAAATCTGATCATAACAACTATAGATGCACACTGTTATAAGCGACATAAATCATTGTGTGTACCTTTATCAATGCAGCCGCATAATCATGTTTCGTTGGTCAACGATAAACGAAGTGGTGCGTTCAGATAAGTTCGCCAAATAGCATAAACGTTATTTACAATAAAAGGAGTCAGTTGAAATGCAATCTCACCGTGCAGTCAGTTTCGCTTTTGAAACATTAATATTGCTAGTTAGAGCGAAAAAATTATATGGTTCGTGATTGATAATTTTAATCAAAACCATTATGAAACGACCATTGTATAAGAACTGTTTAAAAATTGACTGAAGCTTGCTTTGATTAACAAATGATCGATCGATTCATAAAAAAATGTTAATACATAATTCAGTACTACGTCTAACAAAATTGTAATAAAGTGCAGTGTATAATAATAAGTATGTTTTATGATTTTGAAAGGAGGTCGAAATGATAAATTGAACAAATATCTGTACAGAAAAAAAATTACGATGAATTCAGAAGGTATTTGATAATAATAAAAATTGATATAATCTATAGCTGCTCTCAATCTTATTCTAGGATTGTATATTTTCAAATATGTTATTCACAGATTTTTATTCTCCAGTTTAAAAAAGTGAAGAAAGAAGAACATATTTAAAATCTTCATTTAAAATTGATAATATCCTGTGAAGATCCGGTTTAAGATTTTATTTTGAGATGTTGGGAATAAAAATTGTCAATTTATTTGATGTTTCAGGTAGAGAAATTGAAACGATTCAGTTTTGCAATTTGCCTTTCGCAATTTAATATTTATCTCTCAATTTTCATAAAAATGGGGCTCAATTTTTGAGTGATTGATATCAATTTTATTAACTCATTAATGTTAGTCAGTATAAAAGTTTATGACCGGCATTTAATAGCGTTGGGCAAGATGTAAAAAAAGCATCTCCAGTTCGATAAGCACGAGGTGCGTTGTTCAATTTTCTGTCGTCCCTCGCGCGGCGTAGCCTGGAAGCGCTACTGCAATTAAGCGGCCTCGACTGATATCAACCATTAAACTTACACGGGATAATCGTCGCAATTGTTAGCGCAAGCAAGAAGCTGTTATTTCAGTGCACTCCGTCGACCTCGTAACATCGAAATTACGAGCGCAAGAAAGTGCACGCGTATATATTAGTGGTGATAAGTGCGTTGCGCACATTATGCAGATACACTTTTCAGGACCGAGTTTGCAAGCGTAAATAACTTTGCGTGCCAGCGCAGGACACGTTGGTCCGTGTCGGGTAATCGACGGCTTTCCCTCACCCTTCAATTATTCCTCTTCGAGACTTCTGCACGCCACTCCTGCAGAAATCTTCACGAATCTTCCAGACGAATGTGTATCAATACAAACACGAAAAGTGGAAACTGTACGAAAACCAGCTTCAGAAGATGCGCGTCACTTTTAGATATCATTTCTTTTTGCTGAAACAAGAATATGTAAATTAGAACATTGTTCAGAAAACAAACATGCTTTTTATGAAGTAGAAAGTTGGATAATCTGATTTTTGATTTATCGAGAGTCATGAAATTGTCCGCAGTTTCTTCAGCTTATCAATTTGGTAAATGAAGAGTTAATTAATCTTAAAGTGCAAGTAAATGATTTGACAATGATTTATGAAGACGGAAGTGGCGCGAGCAAAAAAACTGTATCAATGATGAATGTGTATAAAGTGTATGTGTACCATCAATCAAGATAAGAATTTTGTGGATAATGCAATTAAAAGTTTATTAAGCAATAATTCAGTTGATCGCCATTTATTATAAAAGTAAAAGTCCTTTTCTTATATCTCACATCATCGCGTTTCGTTTACACATTGCTTACGCAAATTTCATATGCGATTACTTCGACCAACTTACTCATACGATTTATGTATATCTCAATTCGTTCACATCATCATTACTTATCAAAATCAATTCATCTTGGGTTTATCATTGTCGTAGATCATTTTCTGATTTTCTTCATATGTATATTTTTTGAATATAAGACACCAATCAGAGCCTTATCTCGACGATTCATTTTACTCAATTACACTGATCCACATACTTACTCAGCTGTGTCAGAATTTGCAAATTCCACGTAATTGTGAAATTATTTTTGACAGCAGTATGATTGATGCCTTCACATTTTTTCGACTTCAAATTTCAGCCGGACAATTTGTACTTCCATCCACATCCGTCGGTGCAATTTCTGAAACACAAACAACATTCAAATATATATTTTCTCCAGCATTTTCATGAATCATCCAGTTAGTAAAAACGTTTCAGTGACAAAGCCAATAATAAAATCACAGCAATCGTAGCGCATAAACCGCGAATGGTTAACAATAGAAAAACTACCGAAATACAAAAGCGACACACCTCGAGTGCCGATCGGGTCGTTCGAAAACGTTAAAACCCTTTGACCGCGCAACAAATCATCCGATTACGTGCCATTTCTGAAACCAACGACCGTACTAAACATTTGCGGGAATAACGTTAAACGACAGTTAAGAAC
Source organism: Trissolcus basalis (assembly GCA_025266255.1). Lineage (NCBI taxonomy): Eukaryota > Metazoa > Arthropoda > Insecta > Hymenoptera > Scelionidae > Trissolcus > Trissolcus basalis. Next base: position 52,494 of record JAAMPD010000026.1, read on the forward strand.
AGCGTGACTTATGGACACACAGGCATGAAGAAAACCAACCGTCGCGGAAGTCGTTTGACTCAGAAAAGGCCGGAGGGTGAAAAAAAAGCAAGTGATCGCGTACACGCGCGGAACCCGTTTCGCCCGGGGAATCATCCTCGGACGTTATCTTTCGGGCCCGCGGAATGTGCCGAACAATGGCGTTGGTTCCGTTGGGATGTCCGGTCGGTCCGGTTTCCCAGGATTTGCTAACGAACGCCGTACGAGACGTCGTGGCATTGTCGCGAAATCACCTCCTATGCCCTCCGGGCCATTATCTCGAGCATATTTGTATTCAAAGCAAGCGTACGTGAAGGACAGAATGACACGCTCGCGATCAGGTTTTCGTTCCCACCAAAACTGGACTGCGGACACTTTTCGCGCGACCCCAGAACGATGGACATCACTCTGGTCATCCCTTCGTGTATTCCGTGACTGCGAGAGGATGACCGGGGTTGCGCGCACCTTTCAGCAGGTTGTGGAAAAACCGGATTCCGGCCGAACGTGCGATAATTTATGCGCGAAGATGGACATCCGAGGCGTAGAAAAGGGGGTTGCCTAGGACCATCGGCAGGTTGCCCAAAGGGTTGGCCGGCGCGCGAGACAAGGACGCTCGAAGGAAGGACCGGCCGGTTCTGGGCATGATGACCCCGGAATCCGGAAACTGGCTAAACCGGATCTATTGGTCAGTTTCACGTGTCGCGCACCGGCTGACCCTGTGTGCCGGACCGAGAGCTTCTTGCGATATTAATGCGTAATACCCCCTTTGATGGGAACTAGACACTGCCACAGCTCTCAGAATGGACAATAACTATTTCATCCGATTCATTCTTCTGCGATTGAGGATGATTGTCGTAATGATAATCGTCGACTTATGCCTCTCGCCAGGTGTCGGTTCGGCTGTTCTAACGGTTTCTCTATGGGAAATTAGACAAATTTCAAATTGACAATTTGATCGATGACTGATCAGGTTCGAGTTGATGAACATTTCGGTCGAGTTAAATATTCGCCCCCCTTTCCGTGGTATCGCTTTCAGTGAAGACGATTTTGATCTGGTTTTCAGCAGAGTCGCAGATCGGGTTTGATGGTGGTTGGTGAAAACAGTGAATCTGCGTTTACAACGAGTTACATGCCGCGAGTCTGGTTCCTATACGCCAACCAACTACGCAACAAGTGTAGCGGCAAGTTGTTCCGCAGCGTTTTTACGATCATAATAGTCACGTTTTGAGTGTCTCGGGTTCAGGATTACAGTGATCCACAATGCTCAAGGTTGTTTTTGAAATGCGATTCGTCGAAATGCATTTGAATCAAAGACAATTTCGGCCGACGCTTTTTCCAAACGATTTTGCATCGAGTTTATAATTGAATTGCACGAAGGAGATGAATGAGACGAGGAGAAGAGATCTTTTTTGAATCTTATTCATTCAGAGCCCGGTGTCGCGTCGTTCATGAATTACTACTTAATATTCTATCGTAGTAAGACACCTTATGAATATTCATTGAAATCGGATGATTGATGGCGACGTTTTTTTTTTTTTTCTTCCAATATTGGATTCTGATTTCACATCATTTGCCAGAACAAATTTTGATCGCGAAAAAAAATCTACGTGATCTTGTTACTTGATCACCCTCGCATCCCTCGGACGGCGGATAACAAATTTTTTCATTGTCAAGACATTAACGTTGTATAATCTAGCTTAATATCGCGCGGGCAAAACAAAAAGGCGACGAAATAATAACAATAATTAAGGGGCAGGCAAATAGCCGCCTCGTATTACCTCGGCTTTTTCAATCCGATCACGTACGATAATCGATCGCCTGACACTTTAATTTGCAAACGATTACGCGGAAGTGGCGCGCGATGCGCTTCTCGTTAAGCCGACGAGCGCTTCATGAGGCGCAGTTCGAGTAATTTTCCCTCCCAGGATACGTGAATATATAGCGAAACAATCTAAAATATGCAAACGAGGTAAATAACTCGATTGCTCATACTCCATGAATTTGAATTTGCGACACAACTCCTTCTAAGCGAGACCCTGAAAAATATCATAAAATACATTAAAATTTACATGGAATACATCATCCCGTGTATATTACGTTTTGCATATATGTCACATGTATGTTTCATTTTACCTGGATGGTGTCCAAGAGTCTTTTCTTTCTCTGGCTTGCCTATTCCGTTCAAGGGCGTCTCCGAGCCGAGATTTAATGCCACTTTTTAAGGACTTTTTCGGCAATGCGTTAAGTCAGGTCATGTTATTGCCTTATCTCCCGCGGACGATGTAGAAACTCAAGAAGGCTCGAAACAACCCGCCGCGCTGTCCCATTCCAGACATCGTCTTTTTTTCTCCAGGATTTAATTTATGGAGCGATTTTAATGCCCAAAAATACCGTGCAACGTCTGTTCCGATACGAAATTCCAGCCCAAATCCTCTGCGCGCACATCTTGATACCTCCTCGTCCGTTTTCTCTCTATCATCATCTCCCCGGTGTTTCGGCAGAAATTGGAATTCAGCCGATTATTACCATCTATGACGATAGCAAGCTCCGCCGTGACACTTCAACAAATATCCACACGTGACGTTTTTAATGCACGTGTCCGTTTGCCTTCATCGATAAAGATAAAAATTTTGATGGCGCACACTCTTCGTGCCAACGGACGCTCTTCGTTTTAAAGGCGTAGATACTTCTGGCTCAATTTTATATGCAAAATAATTATAACGTAAAAAGTCTCCAAAGTTCCTCGTCCTTCGTTTTCGCCATAAGGATCTGTGAAACAAAAAAATACAACGTTTTAGAAAACACGTTTTCGTGGCCATTTATTTGTTTGAATATTTTACATTTGATGCAATTTGTATGTCATTTTATCTATCAATAAAAATAAAATCAAACGTTCGCTCTTTTGTGTGAAACCAAATGTTTCAAATCGTTTTATTGTTATATTTTTGTTCGGATGTTCTTCTGCCTGGAATGTGTCACTGTGAATTCATCTTCAAGCGACATCAGCGTTATGTCCAGCAGTTTGGTGTATTGGCATGTGATGGATTTATTTATGATCATTTTATAAGTGAATATACACGAGTACAAAACTTTTATTTTATTCTGTAAAAGGTGGGGCCTGATAGGAGTGGTTACGGCGTATGATTTACGTTCCAGCGCATTGGCCGTACAGAGTGCACGGCCCACTGCGTCCATCCGTCGCAAAGTCGTTGGTGTGTATGTGACGTACTTCGTTTTTACTCCGTTAACTATACACTGAGATCTGAGTGTCGTCATCGCCAAAAGTATCTGTCATTCGCGAAAGTCTTATTTCACATTTTTGATGCCGAAAGAATTATGATACCACAAATCAGTATTATAAGCCATTTTCAACAGTAAACCACACATTCAGCGTGATTTTGTTTAATTTATGACATTCGCGAGGTGAAGTATTACGATTATAATTTATGGCCCAGCTTCTACACCAAGGTGTAATTGACATTTGAAAATCCTCGGCGATAAGACGTTTTGATTTTTTGTTTGTCCCCTCTTGTTCATTTCAGTGAAAAATATGTTAATTCCGGTGTGCACGCCGAACAAGATTATATTAATTATTATGTTAACTGATAGGTAAGGTGATACTTTTATGAAGGGCAATTACACGGGACTAATTTTTGTATATTGCTTCTGAAAAAGAAACAAAGATTCCCTTGACTTGCGAAAGAAAAACATTCGTTTGCATTGAGATCTGCCGGCTCACTTTTTCCATGATTATCTCTTCATGCGACGAAGACTTTTGTTTAATTGCGTTATAATGTAAGCGACTTGGCAGTCACTTTTCTGCTGACATAAATTTTGACATTATCCGACGTCGCTTGCGACATTTAATTTACATATACCGAGCGCTATCTTGAGCTCTGAGTTTTTCATATCGTAAATGATTTTGTCATTATCAAAACGAAAAACGTGCGATGGAATATAATCTGATCGTAAAAAATAAATGATGGATCTGATATGGCGTTTTAATTTTATTCGCGTATATTCTCCTCGGGCGAATGATATTTCATGAGAATGGGAAATCATTACTTATATCTGTCCTCTGATTATGTTGATCACGGATTCACATGCTGAAATGCAAAATTAGTTTCCTTTCTCGTCGATCAAAATTTTTGCTCTGATTGTGAATACGCGCGCTCGAGCGATTATAATCAATCAGAGTATCTTTAGGCCGATGACACCAGGCTTCGTGTTGACAATTTTGCCGGTGAATTTTGCTGCTGAGCGGAAAATTTTCCAGCTGCGGACTGTCGGTTTCAAGATCGGAGACGCGCCAAAGGGAGGCTGAAAACGCTCCTGTATATCGTCGAAAACTAAATAATCTCCGAGAGCACCAGGGACGTACCTAAAATTGTTTTGAATGTCGCTCGAAAATTGTTTCCACCTGAGAGAACCGGTCAAATTCAATGAAACCGCTCTGTCGCGGCGTCGATAAAACTGCTGAATTATGGCACATACTTTGCACGCAAATGAGCAATATTGAACGTATATCCTTTAGCAAATGTGAACGCAAACAGTCCGCCTCGCTTGTTAGAAGCGAGGCGCTATCGCGTTAGTTCTTAATCTTGGCTTTAACGGCCGATGTAAGATAAGGGAGGTTGCCGCGAAAAACGAAAAAAAAGAGGATTTATCAAAGGTCAGATGCTCCGATGATTATCTCCGGAATTGCCACTATAACGTCACGCTACCTATTCTCGTATTGCACTTTTTTCCATTCTAACAATTTTTCTGTGTCGTTTCACAGAAAAGGTAAAAAAATGTGTATAGTTTGAATTTTTATCTGCACTGTATGCTGTCTATATTGTTTTCACAATTAAGATTTGATTGTTGACACTGATGGTGTCGAAGTTTTTGTCGTGTTCTTTTTTTTCTCAGACAACTTTTAATCAACGTAAATCTAAAATTAATTACGATGCGACATTTGATATAAAAAATGTCGTGTAAAAAAATTGAAGATAAATATGACTGATAACAATTTCTTAAAAGGTGGTGTTTTTATGAGCTTGTACGCCGGAATACAAGAACGAAGCAAAAAAAGTGCAATCTCACATTAGACAAATTTCTCTGATCTGACAGCAATGAAATACTAATTAAAATTATTCAAATAACGCAGATATCGTTAGCATCTAAAAGTCCGATACTGAATGATCGTTACGCACATAACCCAGAGGCAAACTACCGTTATGCAAATAGTCCAGCAATGATACAAAAATGATTAATAATTTCAATGTATATCATACTTTATTTTTAGATAATCAGAAGTGAGATCTAAAGCGTCGCAGAATCAACACACATCATAAGTGGTAAATAAATTAGTATTCGCATGCTGATTCATAATGCGCTAAAACACAAAAAAGCGTATTGATTACAAACCGAATTAATATAAATCAACAGATTACTATAGATTGCAATAAATACTAATAGTTCGAAAACAGCATATTTTAATAAGATTCAATGACTTGGGGCAACCCATAAATCCCAATACAACGATGGAGATTCGAAATTAATTAATGAAACGATAAAATTGAACGGACGTGGAATTTCTTTTATGGAGAAAGACACATTCAAATAACAAACATATACAAAAGTAGTCATCTGCGGTTGACAAAAAATGGTTTCAACATTCAGACCAGTTGGACAAAAAAAGAAGAATGTTTAATCATTTCAAATAGAACAGATTATCGGCGACGTAACAACTTCAAAGTGTATCTTGTAATATGCAATTGAGAAGCAATAAATAAGAATAAACGCGGGACATCAATGGGACGTGCAACAAAAATGACATTCGAAATAAAAGCAGCTCGTAGTAAAGCCTTCAATTAGCGGCTTTCGTTATTCTTATCACCACAAAGCCGATAAAACAGGAATGTCATAATCCCACGTATCATCTTTCGCTCGCGGTATGTACTTTTTCGTTATTCCGCCGAAGCGTCAATCCACTCTCAGTATCTCGGATCGTAAATTCCGCAACGTTTTCGTTTGCGTACGACATGCGATAAATCCGAGTTCGGTACAAGCGACATAGAGCGAGTATCATAAGAGCTGTCGATATTGGAAAAATTACGAGCGCGGTAGCCTGCTATTCGTGAACATTGTACGAATCGTTTCGCATGCTTGATTATAATTAATAATGCGGAGGCGCCCACAAAGCTGTCGGGCCCCCGGGGGCAATTGCAATTTCGCTGATAGTAAACGCGTTTGAGCGGCGAAATACGACGAAACCCCTTTTTTCCTCGGCTCATTATTTTTCTAATACCAATATTATATATGTTTCTTATGGAACATTTTTCGCATTTTTGCATGCACAAATATAAAATATAATAAGCATGATATTGTGAAGTAAACAATTTTTTCCGCCGCGAAAGAGAAAATCAATTTGGAATATAAAAAATTGTTATTGGTTCGTTTGCAAATAAAACAAAATTCACAGTTAGCGCAATTACACTGTTAATTAATCTACAATCACATCAATCTTGAATATATTCAGTGCTGCACTCTTAATAATTTTATTGAGCTTAAAAATTATGGAAATGGTTCTATAAACTGGATGAACTGAAATAAATTTTTTCAGACACTATATCTTAATGTCATTATTATTCAAAAAATCGATAGTAAACTTTCTAGTAATGACATAAATGAATTTTGTAGAAAATTTCCTAAGGAATTTGAAATTTTTGTTTATGTAATGTAAAATTTGTGACATTAATAACATAACCAGAAGGAACGCGAGATTGAACCGAAGAGCAAAAACTTTGTTCAAGGACAGTAGATCCAATTTCAAAAAAGCTTTAAGTACAGTCAATATAAATGTGACTTTATGTTGTTTACCAGTTAATTAATGTGTATATCTTAATTTAATTTGTTTGGTTCAAAAAACGTATGCTAATGTTAAAGGATTTCCGCTCGCGATCAAAGAAGCCACGTATGAAAAAAAGAATTGAAATTTTAATTTCAGATTATCCGCCGAGGAGAGGGCTGATAATTCATCTCAAACTAAACATTTATAGCGTTAATTATAATCGATGAGTTTTTTATCGCGTTTTATTGGCGACATAAACGGGACGCCCCTGTAGCGCGGCAACTTTGATACATCGTGTACTTATCGACTACATCGCTATCCTCAGCTGTGTTACGCATGCAGTGCCTGTGCGCTTACAAGATTATATTTCCTATAACCACATTATAGATTTACGAGCAAATAATTTACTACCGCCGCCGCCTCTCGAAAAGTTATCCCGGAAAGTCAATCGTTTACGGACACGAAACTCATCGAAATTACATCTCCGCTACCGAATATGCCGCGCGCGCTCGCAATCAAGATTTACTTGTAAAATTACAATCGACCCATACTCTCGACGGGTGGCGCAATGTAATTAACCGCGCCGCAAATCCCGAACGTTGTACCTGTCCGAATAGACGACATTAAATATCTGACTCAATTTTTGCTCTCCCTCTATACCATAGGAAAAATTTATTGTTGAATTAAAAATGTTGATTCTGCGAGCACTGTTTTATGGCCATTGACAGTATCAATATAGCACTATCGGTACCAAATTAAACTGATAATAACACTTAATTCTAATCTCGTAATATTCAGCATAGGAACAGGTTCTAAAATATACTCTCCGCGCGACTTTCCTCGCAAGAGTTTTTCCGCCGCGAACAGATCGGATAATTAATTAACTTATAAAGATACTATCACGAGCATTAGCTTGCTTTATTCAACAAAAACCCGAGTTAATATCGAAAAAGTTGGACGCTTATTAGTGTCGATAGAATAGCCTTTTACGATCGCCTCTTAAATTCAGGTACTTATGTACAGTCGATGGTTAATTTCTTTATCTCGCGTGTCGGTAAACATATTAGACGAGACTCGTAAAGATGCAAAAATCATGATGATTGGTCGGGTATAAAGTGATTAGCGTGTGTGAGAAACGTTTGGATGTGTCAGAATGAGCAGCGTGGTTTCAGTTCACAGGACGCCTGATATCCTTAATGCATTTCGAGGAACGCACGAAAAAATGGTCACAGCTATCCGTCATCGGTGCGGAGTGTCCCAGGATACGTATAATCCGACGTGATCGAGGATGAGCACCTCTTTTTTTCTTCTTTTTTTTTGCTCAAACTTCTAAATGCACTAGAATGCGTCAACTGCCGCGATAACGAGCGATGCTTCCAGCCGAAGATTGGACATGATTTTGTGATTGCGCTTATTAAACGTGCGCCGCGTTGGCCAACGTCGCTCCTGATAACGAGCGAAAGAAAAAGTTGTCGGTTGATGCTACGCATTAACGAGGTCCAATCACATCGATGTAATCGATAAGTCTTGCACCTTTTTTACATACGCGTAACGGAACTCTGACAACTGATTCGAACGTCGGCTCGTCCGATGGCGCGCGGCGTCTTCGCAAAATGTCATTCCAATGATATCCAATTAAAAATCTTGAAGCACGCCGGAACTGTAATCTTCGGACGCGCGCGTACATACAATAATTGAATTTTCAATCGAAATGCGCGGCGAAAGTTATGATTCGTTTCTGACCGTATGTTTGGAATTTTTAAATGCCAATCTCCTGGACCCAAGACGGACAGACAATTATTTATTTTCGAATCGATGAAAAGTTACGAAAAGAAGTTTCGGAAAAATAAGATTATTTTGATTCAACAAATGAGGTTAATTCGCTGTCATATTTATATCATGGGCAAATTTTTTCTTTTTGTTGAAACTAATAATTTATAAGCCATAAAATTTTGATCCAGCCCGGAACGCTATGAGGAGCGAGGAAATCCGAAACAAATCACATGTCAAGATTACAAAAAATGATATTTAATCATAACTTATCCCTCCGTTTATCCTTATTTACGAAAATGATGAAGGTCATTTTTATTTATGGGTAAGAAACCGAAGAAAAAATTTCTCACGTGAATCATCGTATGAGGAAACGTTTTGGTCACTAAAACATTCGTATACGCACAGGTATAATATACCTATAAGCATAAACCCGGTGCTCTTCAAAATAGAAATTATGACGTACATAGTGGGATTATAAAAGGCAGGAGAGAAAATCTCTTTCGAGAAAGGTTCTGGCATTTTACGCTCCGTCAGGTATAACTTCGAAGGGGGTGTGCTCGACTTGACAGGTGCATCTCCTTCCTCGCAGCACTCAGAACCTCATTGAATCGCACGTTCAAAAGACAATATTTCCGATTCAATGAATTCTGCCTCGGCGATTAGCAATGGATCTTATTTCGCGATAAGTGGAATTAAAAGAAGAAAAAAAAAACAAAAAAAGAATTTGTCAAGCCGAGTTTGAGTTCAGAGATAAGTTCTCGGCTTGACGATTTTGTAACACGTGTGTCCCCGGAATGTCCATTTTGCGAAATGCCTGCCAATGCTTAACATTTGCCTGAAATTATTCAATTAAAATGCAACGCCATTATCAATCGCTTGATTTGTTACACTTCGCTACAAATTTGTGATTTATTCAAATCCGACGACATATTTCAGCATTTGCAAATGATTCGCAAAATAAAAATCCCATAGGCAGCGGATAAAGAAAAACTACCGGCGTCGCCTGGCGATAGATAAAGCATAAATGAATATTTCTGATGCTAATCATAATGTTTCTATCACGAATATACGTTTTATCGTTTCTTACATAAGGTTTAGTTCGATTTATAACTTATTTGAATCGCCACGTAACAACTACTGTAGCGAATAAATAATTCAGTGTAGCTGTACGCGTACATGATAAAAACATTACATTTTTAAACATTAGTCGAAAATGAAATGCAACAAAGTATACAAAATTAAAACTATATATATATTCAGTGACCAATTATATATCGCAGTTACGATCTCTATTTGAAAGAAAAAAGTTGCAACTGCAAGCAACAAAACGCCAAAATTTATGAGAAAAAAAGGCGATAGCGCAGATATTCGTGCGAGCTGAAAAATGTCATTATTGTGTTCCCCTTACAGTGTTGCGAAAGAAACGAAAAATGGGATCACGTGATCCGTTGATTTATCGGGAGACAAGTGAATCGAGGTATGCGCACACTTAGGCCGCCAGCAAAGAAGAGGAAAAAGAAGAAGTCGCGTCGTCGCGACGTGCGTAACTGTTTTCCGTTCCCGAGAAAAGTTAACAACTTGAGCGTATATCAATTTTTGCAACTCACTTGCACAAAACGTGCGATAAGCGGTTTGCGATCGTCACCGCGCCCCGACTCATTAGATAACGTAATATGAAAGTAGAATTTATCACACAGTTTACTTTGCAATCATTAACGCCAACTGTTCACTCCAAGTGATAAGAACTTTTTTTCATACAGCCAGCAGTGAAATGCTATTAGTGCAATAATTTACGAAAAGTATGATTGTAACGTAATTGCGATATAGCAAATAATTCGAACGAAGCAAAAACAGTATAAGAGACAATATATCGTTTATAATTGTCGGCAAAAGCGCAAGCCGAAAGCCCCCCTTTTTTCATCACATACCATCATTTGTGCGATTTCGAAATTCATACTTTTTGGTCGCTTTGACGTCACGAATGATATAATGTAGCAATCAGCAAACAAACTTGCACATTTAACGTTTCGAAAATAACATTTGTGACTAAACATAGAGAAAATTCCTCCCAATTAGCAATTTGTATGGACAAAAGAGAGGATTGACGTCTGAGGATTTAATTTGAATTTCAAATCATCGTTGAAGGGTTACGATGAAGAGCATTCTCTAATCGAAATTGCGATATAGTATGCGATATCGGCATCGACGGACAAGAGGTGTAAGCGAAGTAGAAGAATTACAGGCCAAGCATCCGAAACTCAGATTCCTCTCTTAGAGGTGGACTATCGAAAACACTGTGAGGCGCATCTCGCACATGTTTTGCTCCTGAGTGTGTAATTAACAGTCACATACAACATTTTTTGTATACGCCGTTCATCTCGTTCATCTGCAAAATAAAATACCAATTCGATTAATTTTAACTGTATAGTCGAATATAGACTAGTTTGATCTTATTTTTTATTAAACATTTTTTTTCATTTTATAAATAATATTAATTAAAAAAATTTTTATAAGTCTATACCTCGTTGAACAAAGTTAAAACTCACTATGTAAGTTCCAATACTTCTAAACATAAACAATCATTCATCATAATGAAAATTCAACTATAAAAAGTAACCTATCATTGATAAATGATAAAAAGTTTCAATCGTTAAAGTCAAGACTATAATTCTTTGGTAAGTGCCAAAAATCTTTTTTATGTTTCTTCTTTCTTATTCATAGAAGAGATTCAAATTGGAGATAAGCCTGTCACCTGTCACCTGTCACACTTAAACCATTGCGTTATTTGAGTCTAACAGTAAAATGCTAATATTCGGTTTGAGTCTATAAATATACGTCCAAGCAATATAATGAGCGCGTCCACATCATATGGCACGGTGCAAAATCACTGTCATCGTAAAACTCAATTGTTCAAACAATCAGTCAGATTATTTATCATTTGTTATGCATCGCAAATCAAAGCGGACATGTGAAAAAAGCCTTGACGAAATTGAATCCTAAAAACGTACAATCCATGGGACGAGTGTTTGGTTGCCACTGAAAACAAAAAAAAATCATTTTGACAGTAAAAGCGTACGTCATAGATCAACTTTTGTGAACAATAAATAAGTCACGCGAGGACGTAACGTAAAATACATTTCTGGGTTACGAGACACCAAAAACAGTTCTTATCTCGCATACCGAAGCGACTCCTACGTTCCCCTTTGAGATTCAGATCCATTGTTCTGGGCTCCCGGAAACTCTCGCCATTGTCCGGTCCTGGCGAAATGGTATATACATCGCACAACGCAACCCTGTTTGCAAATAATCAAAAGAGCCATGGCATTGGACGTAGGTAAAAAGTGCAAAAAAAAAAAGATTTTTGTTTTCATCCTACAGAAAGAGAGAGAGAGCGACCACTTTGCCTATTTACTGCCGGCGTTCACAATTTGCGCCCTTGAAAACTTGGGAGCACATGATGCCGGATCCATTGAGCGCTCACATTATATATAGTGATGTTTGCGTGTGTTTTCCACTTTACGATTATTATTATAAAATCATTATCCAGCCTCGATAAATAAGATGGGACTTGTTACACAAAATAAAAGCTGAATAAAATTAATAACCCGAGTGTGTTATCGAGTAAGGTTTATCGGGGCAATTTGGGCATGCTTTGCACAGTAGTTATAAAGCCATGCGATATGCATATAAAAAAGAGAGGTAATAGAGTACCGTGCATTACGCATCTATTTAAAAACGTCAGGCAAAACGGTCACGCATCAGAGGGAGGAGGAGGAGGAGTAGGAGAAGGAGACAAACTGAATGAATTTCGCAGAGCAACAGGTTGAGAACCATCACCCATGTAGCTGTGGCTCACGAGCGGCCGAGCCTTTGGCTAAACTGTGGAGATTTCAACGCTCGGACGTCTTCACAAGCGACGTTTTTTTGCTCGCCTCTCGACTCTAGTCCCCCCCCCCTCCCCTACCCTGTAATTCGTTAATTTATCACGATCATCATTAAATTTTGGGGACCCGGAGGTTCGGAGAATCCCGCAGGGCGCTCCATACATTTTTGCGATCTAAGATTGTCATTTTTGTGATGGCTGTGAATTCAAAAACAGTGACTGATAGGTGGCGATGAACTTTTGATATTAATAAAGAGAAGATGAATGTGCTGGTCGAGATAGGAATAACGAAGGAAGGAAAAGAGGAGGAGGAGGAGGAGGAGAGTATTTATTTGAACAAATCTGCGAAAGTTCGGAAGGCGACATCAAGAATCATTAGCATCCCGCGTTCAAATAACCAGTTGTTCGATACGCTCGACAAACGTTTAATGTCCGTGGTTAGCGGCGTGATCGGAGGATTGTGGTTCGCGCGGGTCCGTTCCACCTACACGCGTCGGAGCGGCGCGCAAAAATGAACGCCAATCGTATTACCGTTTGTGCGCGGGGCAATAATAGCGGGTCGTCGCGGCCGTGGAAGCGATTGAAAATTTTCCACGGTGTGTGCGTGTGTGATGCAAAAGGTGAGCGCGCGCGGTTATTGGCGAGCGCAGTGCCTCCCTGGACAGGGTCGCAGCGCGCGGCATAGCCCGAGGCTGTCTTCTCTCGCTGGGTGCCTATTTTTCACGACTCCTCTTTTTTCCTCTTTTAATTCCATCTCCTTTTTGTTCGCTTTATCACCCCACCATCCGCGCGCGAGAGCGTTACACGGCTCGCCACGCACTACGTACAATCCATTCGGCCGGCCCTCCTACTCTCCGCCACAATATTTATCTCCTCTCCTCTTTCTTTTCTGTTCTCTTCTCTCACGACGTCTGCCTCTTTACTTTCTTTTATCTATAGCCGGTGTCCCTGTTGTACGAAGAGCGTTCTTCATCATTCGCGTCTAATCTCTCGAATTCGGATGGGACTTTTGCCAAAGGGTATACGTGTGTGTACACGGGACAGATTGAATGGTATCCGAAGCTGATAACCCGGTAGGCAGGTTCACGTGCAGCTCGGTCTATCTGTATCTGCAGGATAGTCTGCAAAAGAATCGTCTGGACCGTCTGGCCGGTCGGAAAGACGCGTCTGCGTTTCATGCATCGGTTCACGTATAGATCTTCATGTATCCTTCTCAAGGTGGCGCGTGAAGAAGAGACGGAGCTGGTGTATCAAAGGAGTAAGCAGTGGCGAGAAGGATGCAGAGATAGAGCCCCCCTCGCAGCCCGCGCCGCAACGATGGTGCCGGGTGGCCGCGCCCTCTCTCTCTGTCGCGCGATGGCCAGCGGCTAGCGGCGTCCTTGTCTCGGCGTGTTGGCTACCTGCACGATATCTCTCGAGACTCGATGGGCCTCTCAAAACTGCGGACGAAACGCGAGAGAGGCCTGTCTGTCGCTGCGGCGGGAGTGAGACGGCCAGCAGCGTGCGACGCGGGCTTCGGAGAAGGACGCACTGTGCGAGGAGAGTATATCTGGAGTTGTTTCCTCTGTCCGTGCCTATGGTAGCTGCGGTCCAGCGTGGTGGGGACGTCGTGAGATTTCGAAGGTGCGTGGGGCAAGGTAAGGAGACGATGGAGAAAGAGAGAGACTTATACGCGTCGCGAACACAAACAAAGCTCGGCCGAACACGTACGACCAACGAGACGGAGACGGCTGCCGCGCCGAGTCGAACAAAATGAAGAGGTAGACGAGGTAAGGCGAACGCGCGCGAGCGAGAGAGATCAAAGGGGGAGGCTGGGATGCTGGGAGGTAGCGGCGGTATCGGCGGCGGCCATGTTGTCTATCTGGAGAGAAGAGAGAACTGCGAGGACTGAGCGCTGAGGTTCGTTGCGTTGCTTTGCTGCGGCGGCCAACTTTGGTTTCCAATAAACTCTGGCCCAATCTCACGGCACCGCTTCGCGCGCCAAACAAAAGAGCCATCCCAACGAGCGACGGAAAAGTGCCACCCGGTCCGACGGTCGCGCGCGCCCACGGACAAGGCCGACGACACAAAAACAAAATACAAAAACATGCGGATCAGTGACAGTGCACGAATTCTCAGCTGAAGTCGACTGTTGTGCGCGAGGTGAAGTTGCAGAACGTCCGCAACGAGCGACCATCGTTCCATCCGGGACAGCGAATCCTTCGATGCGGTAGTGGTGCTGTGTGGTACCTCGTAGCAGCCTCGCCGGCCGGGCGAGGCGACGTCTCGGTACGCGAACCCGCGGAAATGTGAGCCGGAACTTCAGCGGCGTGTTTAGTAGTTTGTAGTTGAAACCCCATTTGCGAGCACCTGTGCCCCGCAAACCGTTCAGTGCCATCTCCGACCTCCTAATGCACCCTCGACGACGAGTAAGTATCTGCAAAATGCTCTCAGGCGCCCGCCGGTGGACCAGTCGGCCCGACTCGATTCAATCTCACCCATTTCACGTTTTCCTCTAAACTACATAGTAACAGGTGGTGGCGGCAGGTATATAACTGTGACGTGCTTAGGCCCCGTTCTTGTCCCGGCTATTAGGGGCTTTTCACTTGGACCCTCGGCGATTCTTTTGATCCACGGGTATCCATAACCGAAGGATGCCTTAGTAGTTGCGCGTTGACTTCGTAACGGCTTTTGCAGAAGCCGAATGCAATCTCAGATCGCGCCCCATCCGGTGGCCGAGGAGCCGCGCGAAACACCAACAACGAGTGGCCGTTGCCGCTAAATTGCTTTTTTCTAGCGTCTAACAGCTCTGCCTCCTCCCTCCCCCTACTGCTAAATAATCTCATGGATTGCAATTGAAGTGGCTCAGCGCTTGATTCTCGCGCGCACATGCACAAATCACTCTCTCACTGCTCGGGCACAACGCGACTCGAGCCCAAGTTTCCATCGCGATATGTTATTTATCTGGCGATGAACGCCCTGGACCCTTCGAGACTAGCGACTAACGAGACTATTTCACTGTTCGAATCCATTAATTACTTTGTAATCGCGAGCTGACGGTACGCCTGTGCGTATCAGCTCGGGACGCAACGCGGACGTTCTGCGCTATCTCAGCGAGGGCGTGCGAGTACTTGAAATACAAACGGAGTCTCCTGTGGTGGGTCCAATCTGATCAGCCAGGGTTCTCTTTAAGAATCAGGTTAGACCGGCCGAACCAGCTTCGTTGCTCTGCTCCTCCGGTATATACACTTCGAGAAGCCGCATCAACAGCTATCTACTCCTTCTCCCAATCTCCGTCTTCCGCGTAGTCGGTAGGTAGGTAGGTAGGTAGGTTGGTAGGTAGACGGTAGGTACTACTTTACTTCCCTACTCTGTTTCTCTTCCTCTTTTTCGTCTTCGTTTCCGAGCTTGTTTTTTCCACCGACCAAACATAAAACAGGAATGAGCTCGCGCGAGGCTTCCGCGTTGCATCTATTATTGCACTTGTCACAGTAGCCACCGCCTGAACGGGATTCCAGTTTTGCGATGACGACACGGCCCGGTCCACCGGCTGATGGACGAGTTTCTCGACCTTTGCCTAAGGTGCATGCCGCCTGATATCCTAAATCCAAACAAACCCGTCGTAACGTGGAATGTCTCGCAATACGAGAGAGCCAATTCTAAATGAGATCAATGGGCCTTGGCAAATGACGAAATATCTCTGGCCTCCTCTTTAACGTGGCCCCTCTTTCTGGCTTAACCTTCCATTATGTGTTTTGTTCCTTACAGGTTCCCACCTCCTACATAACTCTCAATGTGCCATACTCTCAGCAGCCTGTGATACACTACTCCAGATCTCGAGAGAACCAG
Source organism: Trissolcus basalis (assembly GCA_025266255.1). Taxonomy (NCBI): domain Eukaryota; kingdom Metazoa; phylum Arthropoda; class Insecta; order Hymenoptera; family Scelionidae; genus Trissolcus; species Trissolcus basalis. The sequence goes on from JAAMPD010000026.1 coordinate 68,831, forward strand.
CCGCCCTTCTCATTACACGTTAAAGTAGCATGCAAAGACACAGGGCATTGAGTGTACGCTAATGGACGACGCTCGCAGTCTGCCCTAAAATCTTCTATCTGCCATTGTATTGGGAAGTGCGACAAGTGGATGACAAGATATATGAGACTGGAATTTTAAGCCTGAAAACAAAAAAAGAATGTCGACTTGTGCAGAAGAAGCAGATAACATGCACATCCAGGAGGCTCTATCTCCGGTTCGCTTTTTATTTCATTGTTTTCAATTCCGACTTCTCTCAGGCTTGTGTTTACATAGAAAGCTGCGACTGTTCACGGTTTTGAAAAACACTTGACCGTTGGAAATTACTTTGCCTGTCACTTTGCCTTGCACTGAAAAGGAAAAAAGTTATTTTCATTTAGTACTTTGTCATTCAAAATTATGACATTTTTCCCCCCTTTTTTTTTTACTGTTTGTACTATTAGACTAACAGTTATAAATTGGTTATAATAAATTTTCTACCAATGAATGGACAATTTTTTGAAAAGTTATCTTATAATAACTTGTTATTATTTTAGTAGATTTGATGTTTTGTTCTGAAGATTTATCAATATGTTGCGATTTTATTTCCATTTCTCGATTCAGGAAAACACAAATCAAATCAGAACGAAATTTTTTCAGTCTTACATCAAAGCTATTAATAGCCTCCGAGACCTCTGATTTTCCTTCACGAACAATTTCATGAAATTGTTTCTTTTCAAATAGTGCTTGAAAAAATGCTTAATAAAATTGAATGTTTATTGTTACGTTGATTATATTAGATGGATTATTTTTACGAGATTTTTTTTTATACACTTCACTCACCGATCAGTGGTATGAAAAATAGACATTATTTTCATTATTATTTATTAAAGAACGACAACTTTGAAGTTTCGTGCTCCAGGTAATAAATCTCATTCACTCGGTTTAATTGAGAACTGAAATATCACTCTTCAATACAGCATCAGTTATTGAGTGTAAGTCGCGCGGTAACCTCAAGTGACATAATAGAATCTGAAATAAAAAAATGATGACTATGTATGTTATCATGTATATTTATGTTCAGTGACGTGTCATTTTGAAAAAAAAGTGTAATTAAAGAGAATGTGCAATCAGGTGAATAAATACAGTTCGTTTTATAAATCTAATTTATATATCAGAACAGTATGATTCATAATTGTCAAAGTGTTGATTCATCAAAATTAATCAATTCAATCAACACAATTTTGAGGATTAGAAGAGCGAGAAAAACCATTTTACAATTACCGCGAGAAAAACACGATTAATTTTTCTTAACTAAAACAATGACGACAAAAAACTGATTTGTTAATTTAATGTAAACAGTATCCAAACATCAATTTTAACCATGAAAATAAATTATACGATTTTTCTTATTCCCTGAACAAATATAAACGAGACGAATCGGAATACCAAATTTCATTTTTCCTCAAAACAAAAACATCATTGAGTCAAAAACGTCGTTTCATTAAATGCTTCCCAGTATAATTCGTAAGAAAAACATTGATTTCTTCATCGGAGATTTGAAACGCGCTTGCTGTATCCTTGAGATGGGTTTTTGCCCGAATACGTTTTCATTATGTCCAAAAATTATGATTGATAAAATTCTGAATAAATTCGATAAAGGCAATTTAAAAACTTAAAACTTAAAATCAGAAAGATAAAGGTCCCGTTACGCCGAGTGGTTTAAAACAACAAACATTATTCGGAATAATAAAAATTAACAATCTCAGGATGAAAAAAAACATTGCAGAGGTTTTTAAACAAATTTGCATGCGCGCACAGCCGAGATAAAAAAACACCGACTAATTTACAATATGAAATTAGTTGCAAGTTGCTGTTAGGAAAGGCCATGTAAATTACAATGCCGTTTAATGCTTAATTGTGCGTGCGCATATGCGTGTGTATCTGGATCGACGATATCACCACATAAATGGCCTTGAAGGATCGAAACGATTTCCAATGCCAATCAACAATCTAATTAAATGTATCTTGTTTGGGATACACATCAGTCGAAGAGAAAGCTGACTTTGTATTTAAAGCATAGCTGACAAATTTTTTATCCGTATAATTTTTTGTTTTCAAGATAAAGATAATGCCATTTTCAAAGAATGTAACATAAAATTTTTTTGTGAAAGTTTTGTTATTCGTTATTTTTTTCTACACGAGCTAAAATAAATATTAAGTTTATTTTATACTAGTGCCGAGGTGTTTTGTTATCGAGGAATAAAAATGAGCGGTATTTATGTGCTTTGTATTCAGCAATCATTTTTAATAGAATATATTCCGACGATTGATTTACACGAAATGGCTTTTGAAATACATTTCTTACGGTATTAAAACATGAATAATTGTTACATATACATTGTGCGAAAATTATGAGATTATTATCAGAACAATGGAGCCGGCTGCAGGCGAGAGTCCCAGCAGCCTGTGAGTTATAATGATTCACTTTGAGTATCAACGACCACTCACTCGTGGCAATAATTATTTCTTCGTTTCTGCAGGATTATTTAATAAATCTATACGTAATTGTTGAACTTGCGCATTTAAAAAAAACCGCAGTAAAAATAGCCGACGCCGAGTTATCTACAATAACTTGGCGAGCAAATAACAACAACAGTTACATACCAATAATAAATTAGACTTTAAACAGTAATAAATACGTCACAACACCGATGTGATTGCTTTTTTTTATTTCTCTTTCCTCTGTTTTTTTTTTCATTTTTATTCTTATTGCATCTGAAATAATTAACATTTGTTTTCCGTTTTGAGATCAACACCAAGGCTACACTTTTGGGGACATTTATTTAGTTTCGAATAAAAGTTGAAGAGTCTCCGGGAGGGAGGGTTTATTGAACAATGCGATTCGAGTGAAAAAGAAAGTTTTTCGAGCAGTAAAAAAAATGTTTCGAATAAATGTAAAACTAAGGGATAATTTATGTCGCTGGATAATAGGGGGCTTTTCACGACGGATTTTGTTGCGCGCAATTTAAGCCCGAGGCCACTCTCCGATTCTTTTCGCCCTGATGCGCCACCCGTTGCGCGATATAACGAGAATGGTTGACCACAAGCCATCGGCCATTTTCAAGTAGGGTCCCCTGCAAAGTATAAATAAAAGGTCCTGCTTAGACGACGCAGATAAGAACTCTTTTACACTCACTGAAAAATCTTCTCCAAGCCCACGGTTTCACCGATGAAACATTTAAATTAGGATTTAGTGCTGCGTTAAGCGTTTATGGCTTTTTAAAATTTCTGCTTCGTCGAGAGAATTTGATTCATCTTGCCGTTTGTTACGCCACGCCGCGAGTACTACGCGCCGAGCATTAATTCGAAGATACATTACGCATAAACATGGTTAATGAATTCACTGTACAGCAATAAGCGGATCACCGATAGTTCTATATAAATTATTATTTTTATCAACATTTTGTTCAAAAATATTGGCCGTACAAAAATTATAAATGAGATTATAAAAACGCGTTGAATATTTTAATTAGGAGACACGCCAGCTATTTTTTTCCTCTTTGTGAATTTAATTTTATAATTCAATTCTGTGTAAATAAGTCTGAATGAAAATGATTCGTGTAAATATCAAACTGTATAGAAACGCTGTTGGTTGTTGTTTTTTTTTTTTCTTTTTGTTTTCAATCTCATGACACCCTTTCCTGTAAAATAAATCTTTCGCGATCCGTTAAAAAACTGTTCGAAATAAAAACGCGGAGAACATCGTTCGCCGTTTTAACCGTAAGCATCGACTATAATTTATCGTAACTTTTTCACGTTATTTGTCAAAATGATTAAACTAATGGTACATAAATACAATCAGACTGAGGCTCGCGGAAAAATTGCAGAGTTTATGACTTTCCAATATTAATAATAACACACACGATGGCTTTGCCTACGGAATAGCGATGCCAGGAGAAATGTACGGGCGAAGAAAAAGTCCGGCAGATACGTGCTCGCGCGTTTTTGAATTATAGCTGACATAATACGACGCTATAGTATTAGACGTCAAAGAGCTAAGCTTGTAGCATGCGTGATATTTCATTTTCAATTATGCGTTAGCCGCGTGAAAATGTCCGCGATCGCTCGTAAGTTAGGCTTAATTTTGCGCGCTTATAAACTCGCCATTTTCCACACGAGTACCTCACAGGATTTTCATCAGGGGACCCTTCGACCCGCAGGAAATTCCCGAATCGCCACGGGCGGTCAAGGAGAAAGAAAGACAAAAAAAAGAAATATCGGTTCCGTTGGATCATAATGATTAGAGAGTGCCTACGTATATCCTCAATTAAAAAAAAAGTGAAACAAATAAAAGACGAACAAAAAAAATGTAAGGAAAATTGACTTGGACATAGAAAATAAACTTCAAGGATCCTAATTTTGTCTCGGAAAGTTTTAACTTTTATATTTCTGAAGGAAGTGAGGAAGAAAAGTAATTTTGTAATGGACACATATGAAATTCCTTGTAGCTGAAGAGCGTGTATAAAAATATTCGAATCACTCACACGTTTGATAGGCAGCAAATATCTAACAGTACAGTCGACATTGTTTCCTCCGTTGGCAAGAGGATGGAAATTTTGGCGCCGATTAATTGTCGTTAATTGAGGATTACTTGGCCACGAAAAAGATTTTGATAAGAACGTTCATCAATTTTTCAAATTAATAGTCATCAACATCACGCCATTTGCTGGCTTGATTGACGCGTTGTTAACTGATCAACAATCAATCATCATAATAAAGTGCCATTGTTTCGTTGCCTTGAAACAATATCGTGATTTCCTTCAGATAGCCAAATGGGCAAACAGAATTTCACGCTTTGCTTCCTCAATTAAGACACGCGGCAAACAGAAAAGTAATTTATAATTCTAACATTTTATTTATCAATGCTTTTGTTTGTTTTTGAAATTATAATTCCAAATTGTTATTCAAATTTATTGCATCAACGATATTCAAAGCTCGAGTTGGCGTTATTTCTATAGGTTTGGAAATTTTTATCTCTTTGAAGAATTTTTAAAGCTTGAGAGAAGCCAAACACGTGTGATCATAATTTTTTATTGGTTATAAGAAACGGTGTACGAAAACAAATCGATCTCGAATATTCGCCCGAAGATAGAAAGTCCAGACCTTATCGATCGTCTGATCTTTACGTATTAAAAGAAGTTGCGGAGCTGGCAACGTCTATTAATTATTGTGAAGAAGTGCCAGGCAGTGTTGGACAACCAGTCGTTGCCGCGATGATGGATATATTAATATAATTTCTATCGAGTCTTGCTATTAGCATTCGAAAATGTTATGGAGCCGCGTTGCATCATAATGCATGCGAGCTATTAGCGCAGAGACGGTTAATAAGTTAGGCAAAGTACCAACACAGAAGGTTCATAAACTTTAAACAATTTGCTGACAAACGAATACGAATTTCATACTCGACTCATCTTAGAAGATTGAGTTTATTAAAAAGTCCGCCAATTATCAATTAGGACGCAACAATGCATCAACGATAAGTTCATCCCGCTGGTGATTCAAATCGCAAAAATTTACGATGCGAGATCGGTAATCATAAACTAGCAGAAAATATGAGGGTATCTTAATGGGCGATCTGGACGCTTGTAAATGTTGCGATCTGCAATGTTCAGATGCTACTGCCGCAATCAAGATTACAAGTGCCTCGGTGCGGTTTAGTCAATTTAAAATATAGGTGAATTTCAATAACCGTCTTGAGTTTTACTCCGTGATGGATTATACAGGGAATAATGTCCGTGCAACTTTGCATACTCTGTTATTACACCGAGATGCAAACTTGTTTATTGCCAAAAGTTGTAGAATTGTTGATACCATATCCGTGTGTGATGATTGAAATTTTTATTTCACGAATAAATCCAATTCACGTTCGTCGACTGAATTAATGTATATCATTAATTTATATCACAAAACTATCCTGTCGGTTAATCATCTTTTTATACATGAATTCTATATATCAAATCGTCTCTTAAAATAGACGGAATTAATTTTCAAACACTGAAAACTATTTAAACAATTGTCTATCTCATTGACGTACGATCTTTCTATCTGTAAACAAAGCCTGATTTATATTATCATATCCAAAGTCCGAAAGTTTGATTTATTATGATTGATTCTGACACAAACAGCATGGAATTAAGAGGTTGATGTTTATGCGAACAGGTTCAGCATGATCCAGAATCGCCGGAATCGACATCAATGAGCAACCCGAATCAAAACGAGAACGAACAAGTGTTGCTGGCGACAATGCAGCCGGTGAACGTGCTGGACCTGCACGAGTCAGCGGGTCACGCGTTGCACCACAAGTACCACCATCACCGCCACAACCACCACAATCACCATACGAAAGTTGAGCGAACGACTGACGAGGTCGACGACAGGGTATCTCCCGAAAGTGCACCGAACGCCGGTCTGGGCGAGCACAAGATGATCGATCTGATGTACAACGACGGTCAGAAGACAGTGGTCTATACCCACGACAAGGAAATCATTTATGAAAACGAGGCGGATCGGGTACAAGTGGTCGAGTACCCTCCCCCGCCACCCTCGCCGCCTTCGTCGCCCCCCACGAGCCGTGGCGATTTGATTCCACTCAATTATGGCGCCAGCAGAAACACTTCCGGCGCCTCCGCTTTGCACCTGCATCACTATCCGCAGATGCACCTGGCGCAGGAGGATGACTTACCACGAGTTCCCTCGGTCACCAACGCGGTGTCAAATTGTGCCGCGGGCACCACCACCACCACGGTTCTGGTGCTCTCTGAACTCGTAGCTGACCCCAGCAATGGTCCCGGCGGCGCAACCAGTCAGCACATCTCGTTGCCAGCAGCTGCTCTTCGAACCGGGTGAGTTGAAATTCCACGTTGTTACTCTTGAATTCCAACCGGCAATTGCACATCTGAAATCATGCGAATGTTATTGAAATTTCGTATTCACATTTTCACCTGAGAGGTGTGGCGTCGATTCAATCAAACGAAAGTGAGATGCCAACGAGATGAAATTATGTGTCATAAAATACGGAATCTGAACCAAGGTCGGCTCGATGTTTCGCGAGAAAGATTTTTATTACACTTTTATCTACATAGTATTTGTTGACGATTCTCTCTACTGTTATACAATTTTCGAATAGAGAGACGAATATTAAATTCCACCGGTGGATTTTTATAAAATTAAGAAAAAAAAACAACATTTTACGTAACAAAACATTTTGTTTATTCAATGGAAAAATTTCGTCTCGTTAAGACCGTTTCGAAAATGTTTATGACACGTCAATAAAAACTATAACACAATATTGCATTCGTAAAACGTTTTCGAAAAAAAAGTCAATCAAAGTAGAAACGAAAAAAAGATATATGTATAAAAGGATACAATCTGCGCGTTGCGTAACGCTCCCCGCAATTCGGCCCCAATTTAATAATCAATTTGAAGTAATTGCTTTACATCTCAAGTGGTAATGCGATACAGGAGCAATTTATTGGTATATTAAGTAATGGTGTAATCGTTATCGAAATAACGCAACTATGGGAGGGAAAAAAAAGCGATTTAATGCAATTAACCACGTGAGTGACGAAGATTCGGTCATAGTTCAGTAAAATGCGCGAGGTAGACGAGGCGTGACGCCGCACACGCAATATCCTTTACCGGCACGGGGCACTCGATTTTACCGGGATATAATCCATTTAGCGCGATATTTTCTAACCGCAGGAGAGTAGGCGATCGGCTGGCGGAGAGAACGCGTTTACGAGGTGCGTGTATTGTCGATTTGCAATGCATTCGCAATCGTACGCAAAAAAAAGCTGATCTGCGAACGTACTTACAATAATAATAGTAATAGCCAAGCTAATGCTGAATGATTTTATTAACTGTCGAGGCACTTTTTTTTGTTCTAAACGCTGCCCGAGGAGGGAGAAAAAAAGGTTATTAATATACGCGAGCGCTTTATGACCGTAATGTCTTTTCTTCTCGCGGCCGATGTGTGCGTTACGTGGCGTGAATTTCTGAAATGCTTTGTATCTTAGAGGCGTTGCGAATGCATTATTTTTACAGCGCATTAACACCTAATAAATATCTACAATTACCGGCCTGCACCGCAGCCGGGTGTACAATTGTGAGAAGACGGCGGATTCGTGAAAATCATCCGTGCACATCGGTTGCTATAGTTATACCGCTTATTGCTTCTTGAATGAAACGCATTATTTTAACGAGCGACAGTTAATCATCCGTTCGATCTTGAACTTAATACGCAAAGTAATATGATTTTAATTAAAAGTCATAAATAAAGGTGGCCAAGCGCTGTTGTCCTTTTTTCATTGTTGCTCGCTTCTTTTTATCCCCATCACGAATATTTATGATTCTGAAAAACGACCTCAAACGCATTTGTGCAATTTTCACAGCCATTCGCATAAATATGAATTTGAATTGTTGTTATGAAATTTGAAGCAATCATTGATTTCGATCTCTCCTATGTGTATAACTGCGAACGGAAAAATTATACGCTCCACTTTCGTCCGTCTGGACAAGTGGAATTGGGCCTCGGATTTGTTTTTAACACCTCGGCGTAATCGCACGGGAAGTCGATTGATTGGACAAAAATAACTCTCGTCGAACTAGCGAATCCATTATTGCCAACGCAATTGCACCTTATAAAGTGATCAGACATAAATCAAAACCGCAAAGACTTTTATCCGTCGTAATAAAAGTCATAAAGAGTCCGCGCGGAGCGTCTTCTTAAAATTCAGCTTACACCGGAGCGTGTATATACTTACTAGCCATAAATCAAAAACACGGAGCGCGCTGGAAGCAGGAATCATCGACGCAATTTAATGTAAGACAAAAAAGTAGGTACGCTTGGCAAGTTGCAGCGAGTGCACGCACCGGTGGAAGAGTGGTGGCTCGTCAAAAAGAGTCGTCGATTAGTCTTTATTACAAGACGCCAGTACACGCTCGGGAGAGTAAGTCACGTTGTACGCGGCGGAATTTATTATTATTGTACGGGCGAGGCGGCTCTCTCGCGCCTACCGTTGCACGTCTAAATAAATATCGCGAACCAATAACCATTAACTGATCGTCGCAGGCAAAAAGCTAGCGGCAATTAATCGGACCTTGGCACTCGCAAAAACAAGCACTCTGTTATGCTCGACAACAAAAGAGGCGAACCAAAAAGCGCTCAAGAAATACAAGATTGTTGCACAGGGGCTCTCCCCGTCGTGTCCCGAGATGGAAAATTTAACGCCGTCACAAATTTACGATTGGCATCAATTTATGCACCTGCGGTGTGTAATTTCCCCGACGTTTCTGATATTGAGATTATATCGCGTTGCGTTACGACCCGAGGAATTTATCACCAAATTAATTATCGCTAAATTGGAATGCGTCTTCATTGTTCGATCAATTTATATCTACAAGTTTCGCGATTCGGGGGTAAAGTACAAGAGGGGAAAGGGGCAGATAATATCGGACGATTAAAATTTCAAGACAATTAATAAAACTAACCAATGGGCTTTGATTGAAGTTACGATGCTTTTTTTAACATGACCCGATATACTGAGGCGCAGCGCCATGAAGGACGTTAATTGGATCGTTATTTGCATCCCTTGCGAACTCAGAGTTCTTTGGTTATCATATCTTTATTCGGATGGGTCCCGACGTTGCTCGTTTTGCAAACAAAAAAAAAAACGAAGTCTGACAAAAAAAGTGCTGTCGCGTCCCTCGCTTTCTAGAAGGAGAAAGGAAGAAACGGATCGACGTCGATCTTCGAAAATTCACGTTCCCTTTCACTTTGTCGACCACGAATGTGGTATACTTATACTATAATACACATTGCTTGTGTCGACAAGGCGGTCCACCGAGAAAAAAACCACGCTCTCCAAGGTCCCTTTCGACGCACCAAAACCGAACGAATAATCCGCTTGGTCGTATTAATTTCTCGCTTACAAAAGCAAGAGGACAACGGACAGGGACACACGTGCAAACCAAGATGAACGCCCCACGCATCTCAGAGCTTCCGAATCAAGTGGCAAACAAGTGCTAGAAAATTTAGAAATTCTTAGATCTCACGATTGTAGGTTTCGAACCTAGGAAAAAAAAGGTTTTTGAATCTCATACGTCATATAATAAGTGGATGAATTTCAGGGGGAAAAAAAAAAGTTAAGGACGAACTTACGTTTTCGTGTCAGGGGGCTATAAAGAATCCGAAACAGAAAGATGCAACGGGCATTTATTTACGAGCACGTAAGTCCCCGTGTATCAAGTGTGCACATTACGTGACCGGCCCGGAGGGGGGCACTTGCAAATTCGAGGAGCGTTATTCTTTAACCCGCACCCCGGCCCTCTGGGTGCCAACGTAATTTCTTCTCGCGAAATCGCCGTAATAATGGTTGGCAGTGCAAAAACCGCATCCATCGCGGAAACCAAGAATGCGTTGCGCCCTTCCAGCATCTCCTTGAAGCTTTTTGCCAGCTCTCTGATTCCTCTTTTGTCTTTTTGTCACTGCCCCTAAAACAAACATGTCGAATATAAACTTTCTGCAAATACCAACAGAGTAAGACATTCCGAACCAATTAAAAATCTCTTATACAATTGGCAAAAACCGACGTCATTATGAAATAGGATACATCTTTAACAACCATAAAGATAAAGTTTTAATTTACGGTTTGGTTCAAGTTCAGATTGATATTAAAATTCTCGTTTGTAAATAGCAAAAAATGATTTGGCTTGTTTGATATTTGTCGATGAAATAAATTTGTGTAAAAATTTTTGATTTTGTGGGCAAAGCGTATCGTGCGAAGCAAAGGATGAAGATAGTAAGACGAGAAGAGGGTCTGAGTGAAACATAAGGTAAGGTGATACGCGTTCCTACACCTACACGAGTCGTACAGGGACGGATGACGGTGAGACAAGATGGCCGCTGGTCCACAGCTATATGGGGAAAACGATGCGTGCCATCCTTATCCGATACGCGCCTTCGCAATGGTCCTCTCCTGCTCGGTCTCTCGGTCGGTCCGTTCATCCCTCTTCTTCCATTTTCTGTCGGCGAAGCCAGCCGATTCATTTCGCCATCTTCTTTATTATGTTCCTCCGCTGCGGTGCTCTCCGTCTCATTTTTCTACCTCGTTCCATCCTTCCTCTTTGTTTTTATGCGATACCTGCGCGTCCCTGACTCTTATCCTCTTTTGATTGTCTGACCTAATGCTACTCGATACGTTATAAGACAGTTAGACACTCACGATAGAAATACCTAGAAAAAAAAAGAATCCTTTTTTTTTTAATTCGCATCTTAAATTACATAAGGAGAATTTCGAAAGTAAATGGTTTCTTGAAATTTGAAAGCCTGTATTAAGTTATTTTTGTGCTAATTGAAATCAGGATTTTGAATTATTAAGTTTTATTAGTCGATCAAAAATGCTGACTCCAAATGGATATTTATTAATTTAAATCGTTATTTGATTAGAAAAGAGGAAACGTTTAACAAGTTGTAACTTATGACAATTTAAATATTAGCAATAATTTTCATTTATCGAAACAGGTTTTGATTTACTGCTTATAATAGGCGGAGAGAGAGAGAAAAAAAATGTTAAATAACAATGATTAACGATGCATTTACTTTTATCAAATTTTCTTTACATTGACGTACGGTCAATTATATTAAACAAACTAAAATTCGCCGGAAGTGATCACGTAGCAATGGAAGGCGAGATTCATAGAACGAATTTCATTAGCGAATAACAGAAACTAATTATCGCTTCATTGAAAACGTGTGCATTAATTCCTGCTAATCCCCGCGAATTCGAATGCGAAACGCGGATCTATAACTCAATTTAGTTTACTCGCTCGAGCATGAAATCAGATTAGGATTTTGTTTTTCGTCGAGTTTCAACGAAATTGTGTCGCTATTCTTATTTCAATTTATAATTCCGCTTCCTATTATTTGACTTTCGATCGCTCACGTTGAGAACATACATTTATATTTTATCCGTGTGTTATAAAATCGCCGGTAGATTATTGCGACTTTCTTCATCGGATCAGTGTCTCGGAGTCAATTTTATAGAGGGCGCGTCTTCTGCGAGACGAACACAGAATGTGTCCCGAGCCAGAGATCGTTGGCAGTGATAAAATTTTGAGATTGATAGGAGGCTTAATTCGAAAATTCATTGCAACACATTTTGCCAGGAGAAAATTACAAGTATAGGTATATGCGATCGCTCTCGATTTGAAGCCTTAACGAAGGATCTCAAAGTGGGCATCAAGCGTGCGCCTAAAGAGAAGAAAAGAAAACCACGACATCTACATATACGCGCCGTCGCAACCCGCATGTTTTTCTCGTGACGTATTTATTTACCACGGATGACTTTACTCGGCGAATCATATATTCGTGTCGCTTTTTTTTTTTTGTTACGCGGATATATACTCTTATTACTTCACGCAAGCATGAATAAAACTGCGAAATATTTTGCATCGCAACAAAATGAAATGGAGTTTGACAATGTCCAGGGCGTTTTGATATTAATCGGTATGGAAATCGCACGGCCAAAGCAAATAATAACCTCGGTGTCTCTTTTTGGATTGTTATTTCGCAGAGGGAGCAAACCAAAAAAACAAAAAAAAAGTAACAAAACGAGCGATAAGTTTTACGGCTGCAAAAATAAAAGAACAATATTTTATGCACTCGTTTTTTTTTAACGCCGCACATAAAATTGGCCGATCGCGAAGTAAACAATGCGATTAAAGGAATTTGATTTTATGACGGAGTAATAAAATTTTCGACTCGCCTTATCAACAATTAGCGAAATTTGAATACAGCGGTTGTGTCTGTTTTCTTTCTATCGCAAAAATTTTAAGACGTACTCGAGACTCGCCCCAGGTGCAAATCAGCAATAAATTAACGTCGCTTATAGCAACGCACCGGGCCCGTTATTGTTAACACTTCTGACTTGGGAATCCGAAGAATGAAACGCGCAAATATCGGGGCCAAACTAAGTCAACCGATTCATAAACCTTGAGAGGGAAAGGCGTGCTCGGATTCTGCGTGGTTCAATCAGAAAAAGCCATTTTCTCGCCTCGGCCTGACTATTGATACCACAACAATGGACCTCTGGCTGCGACTCAAAACACCCGCGATAAATTCTATTATATATTACATCATTATCATCGGTCGGTCCATTGAAAATGGTCCAGAGAGGCCACATATATGTTTCCCAGCAGAACAATAAAACCTGACGCTCCGTCTATTTGGATCGACTGCGGGCCGAATATTTACAACGCGACCTACGTGGTTACCGCTAATGGCACGGCAAATCCTAAAATGTTTAGTGGAAAGAAGAAAAAAAAAGCGTTGAAAAAAAACCGCTCACGTCATAGAAGAATCCGAGGACCATCGTCTTTAGGCAATAAACGTTAGTCAAGAGCACTGACTGAAAATAGAGATGATACCATCAGAGACTTTTAATCGTCACTTTATTGTCCCACAAAAAACGTCATTAAAAACACCAAAAATACTGTCATTTGTATTCTAAAATTCCTTTCTCTGTAAAATCATCGGTTTTGTTTCATTCCTGAATTTTTGTACTGGATGATTTGTTAATCAGAGTTGCGTCTAGCATTTTTCTCTACGAAACTTTTTTTTTTTTTTCACTACTATACTCTGTAATCTTTATTTTTTATTCATTTTTTGAGCAAAAAATTGAATTTTTGAATATTTTATTTTGGATTTTGGAATAATTATCGAATCGAATTAATAGACGTCAATCAAGATGTCCTTTTGTAAACAAATTAAAACATTTTTATAAAATGAACTTTTTTTCTGTCAATGTTGGTTGAATAAAAATGTGTAGGTATAGTTTAATCACATTTCTATCAGTGTAAAAGTGTCATCGATCAAGCGAGGTCGGAGCTCTCTCTATTCTTAAGTGAAAATTTTTGTCGATTGACTTGTCGATTGTATTGTGTTCCGAGCGGAATTTCCGTGCTGAAAGTCCGGTCGGCTTAGAATATTGCGCAGAATCGAAAGCGCGTGTGACGCCTACGCGGTGTAACACACGTCGTATCAAGCGAACTGTCTTACGCAGCTTTTTTACGCCTGGCTAATAGATATGAACAATTTATAGTAACGGTAACCACGGCATACCCCGACGATAGTTACCGTTATTATAATTGCTACACATGCCGACACTCTTATCCTATAACCACCGACTATAACCGAGTCGATAGTTCAACAAACACATCCGGCTTAGATTTGAAAACAAACGCGCACATTTTCAGTCGTCAAGAATTTAGCAGTTTATGCGAGAGAAATTTGCAAAAATTATTGTTCAATCGAACGAGCCAGAGGGAAATAAAAATTTGGTAATGAGATGATAAAATTGATAATGGAGGGTATTAATGGTTTCAACCGGCAGGTGGCTAAAGTAAGGATCGTGTTGGAATTAATTTGAGAAAAGTAAAATGATATAAACGCGAACTGCGCATCGAAACGGAATGTTTGTGGCCCGGAGATGAGATTAGGTAAATAGGGAGATGTTATTATACTTTAGTGTTATGGCGATTGTACATTTCCAAATGGTAATTTCTGGAATTCAACAAAAATAGATAAAACCCGTGTTCGATTTCAAATATTTGTTACATCCGCTGTACGCCTATCTCCTTACTCTCTTTCATTCATTATTTTATGTCCCTCAGTCTCGGGTTAATTACCAGTTTTTTATTCATCTAAAATTGCAATTTCCTCGCATCCCACGAACCAAACGTCATCTTAGAATTTCAATCTCGAGGCTGCTCCTCGTGGAATCTTACAGGACGAAAAACAACAAACAAAAACGCGCCATTGAAAAGCGATGACAAAAGGCCGATTGGAACGTTGACAGAAATGGGTTTAATGAATTGGCGGAGGTGCGAGTGGAGCGGTGAATCGTGTGTTGATTTTTCGTCTAGAACGAGCCGTGAACTTTGTGACGTCTCGTCGAAAAAGCTGCTTGAAATTGTGTTCGATCCAGTTTGACGGGCGTGTGTGCGTCTTGGTGAATGGAGCGGATCGTAGGAACGCGCGTGGACTGGTACTTAACGGTTCGAGCGCGGAAGACAGGCCACGATGGGGTTGACAAAATAATGACCGGGGCAAGTTCGGAGCAAGTCTGGTCGCACGACTGCGAAGAAGCGCAGTCGGTCGCGCGAGCGCAACAAGGAGACGAAGAGTTCATAGAGAAAACACAAGCCGAGATATAGCCGAGCGAGAAACAAGTGCAGATCTGGTCTCGAAGTCGGCGGCAGGCGGCGTAGACAGGTTGTCCAGATTCCACGGAAGGTCGTTTGCTTTGCTTACCGCGGGTTGCAGCCGCCGAGACTCGAACGTAACCATCACTCGATGCTCCGGCCTTGCGATGCAAGAGCGACGAGGACGGAGAGTGCGCGAGCATGAAACGCGGCCTGCACAGCTATGCATGCCTCGAACTCATGAATCGCGACCGTCTCGTTCAACCGAGACCATATAGTAAACGTATACTATTACGTTTCTGCAGACCTACCGATGGACCATTTACATCAATGATCTACGCGCGCAATCGCTGCCTACATTTGTCTTCGTGCCTCAACGCCAGGCAAATTTATTCGCACTACCAATTGCTCTTTGGAAAGTGAAATTTATGTCGCACACACTTTCAGGAATTTAGAACAGTTTATATATCGCAGAGTTTAACGACGCCCGAATATATAATTCAGCGAGACAATTTTCAATTTTATTTATTATTATTTTTTTTTTTTCGTTTTTTTGGTTTCGCTAGAGCGATTTCGTAAATTCGTGCCGAGTTATTGGCAAGTTTTGATATTCGAAAGAGGTGTGTGGAAGCCACTTATCCTCGTTGCGGAATTTTCGTGTCCTACAAGAGAAATTATTGTGGAAAATACAATGATCGGTAGTTTGTTTAATTGCTAATACGAAAACAATTGCGAGAACAATCATTCGTTCGTTTCAATTTATAACTGCCGTTGTTGATTGAAAAAAAAACAACACACACACACACAATTCTGCAATGAACGCATGTGCGAGAATGATTTTTCGATTATATAATTGTCGTTGAGCAATCCCGAGTGATTAACTTTTGTATTTTAATCTTTGGTTTCTATCGACATCGTAGTGTTATTTTGTAGAGGAGAATTTCAAAAAGTTTGTAATTTATAATAGTCGCACCCGGCTGTGTATTGTAAAAGCGTCAGAGAAAATCATGATAGCATCGGGATATTTTAATCGTTCATTTCGCAGCTCATAGATTTGATGTTATATAAGTTCCTGCTCGAGTAATAATTAGAATCTACATTTAATTTCCGCTTTACCAAGCATTCTATGTCTTCCATTAGTTGCACTTCGTCGCGTTCAAGTCACCGCAGACATATATATTTACTTTTGAAAAGTTTACACACACGTTGCCCAACAAAAACATTATCTTTGAATATTAATTAGTCCCGTTGCATATTTCATATTTTTTACTCGCTTGTTTTTTTACGCGACGTTTTTATTGCCATGATAAAATCTTATTAACTTTTTTTTTATCTTTCAATTTTTCAAGCTCCACTCTGAATGGTTTTTTTCATTCGTTCGTATTAACGAAAAGCTGAACAAAAAATGATCTTTGATTTTCGAGTACCTAAATGCTTTTCTCCTTGATCCCATCTGATGTTTCATCCTGCAGATGTATTATCGAAGATGACATGGGCGCAAAATGCAATCCTAAAACTTATAACAGAACATATATGAGCCAAAAACAATCAAGGTGAGTCAACGAAATTTTGATGACATTCCATTTATAATCGTTATAGGTGCATTTTTTGTCTAGCTGTTCCAAGCAAATATTTTGCAAACATTCCGTTTTGGAATTTCTATTAATAAACTTTTTTATTCAACATTTCCAGACAAAAATAAATAATAGTTAAATTAAGTAGATAGCAAAAAAAAGGATCATCATGATGCGTTAAAGCCACGTCACTTTCGTTAAAGGGTATTGTTAATTTGAGCAATAAGGCGGACGACCCGAGAAGTTGGTGTTGAGCATTACACGCAAGGGGATTGATATACGCGTTTCAAAAAGGGAAGCAACCTACGGTGATGTGATACTAGACACCGCGCGTGTAGTTAGAGAAAGCCGCGTGTGGGAATGATATAAATTTCTTATGCGAACACTTGAGCGTTACAAAATTGCAAAAATCGTGGCGACGCGTATGTGTAACTGACGACGCGTACTCCACAAGTCGCCTTTTATGCGTGACAGAGCCAATTCAGAGAAACTGCGCGAACTGTTTATTAGCTTGGTTTCATCATCCTCGCGATTCATTCCGCGAAAAATATGTAATTCAATAATGATAATATCAAATTCAATCCCCACAGCATACGAGAGAGGATACACCTGAACGAAGAAAATGTGCTTCTGTTTCTTGTTTCTTTCCACTCATCTTCGTGATGATCAGCATCAACATCATCATGACTACCATCATCACTATCATTATCGCCAAGCGGATAGATTCGTCTTGTCCTAATCGCTGATCGAATTTTATCCCTTGGTTAACTGGCAGCGATGCGTGCTTGGCGGTAAATAAAGATACCGCGACCGGAAGAGGCGTTTTGTCGAACAAATAAAGTGCGAGAAAAATGTACTCGAAGGCGCATCAGGGAACCCGCAGATGAATAAAAACGGGCGACAGGATGAAGATTACACGAATAGGAAGAAAAAGATGCGCGAGTTATTAACAATTATATGAAAAAAAAAGTTGACAATTTATTACTCATTTGATATCATGAGTGGAAAAAGAAACCATTTTCAATAATTACAAGTCTTAATAGTTGTTAAATAATTTCTCACAAACAGGATACGCCTTGACGACGATGGAAAAACCTTCCTTTTTTTTCGAATAGGTTTTAATTGTGCGCGCCAATTTCGACCGACATTGTATACAAGTTGAATCAAGCGAGCAGCACAAAAAGCCGGCCCAGGTGCGGGTCAATGATTTCCTTCGCTCGAAACGAGGCGACACAATCGGTCGGAATTAGCCGGCCTTGTTCGCGACCGGCGAAATTTATGAATTTTATAAACGCATGACACACCAGCTGTTTTTTTTTATTAAATAAATATCACCTTGACGTAACGAACCAGACGGTTTCGTATATCCGCACGCACGCTTCAATGTCAAGCGGCGTGCACTTTTGTTGTCGTTTTTCGGTCGCTGGACGAATTGCTTTGTTTGGGTTCGCGTTGAAATCACGTGCAGTCGCGACGATGCATTACGTTGCGGATAAGAGCGATTATGAACGTCGTAAAACGGATGACTGCCACGTTTTTATTGAACGACCAACCAGACGTACACGCTTAATTGTAATGTCACTTCGCGGTCTAGACTAGATCGTGCAGAATCGCTCGAAATGAGCCGAAATTATAATTTTGCAGAAACTTTGCATATTTCGCAAAATTGCAATTCACAATTCGCGCATGTCTCGGCGCACAACGTTAATGACAATATTTCTTTTTTTTCTCGAACATTTTGTCTGCGAATATTCATTACAAAACATAATCGACGTTGTTATGGAAAAAAGGAACGTTTCGAAGGCTCTTTTTCTTTTACCATTATGATTATTATTTTTACAAAATCAACTACCGGGGTTTGCGCGCACAACCGCGGATGTTGGCGCAATTATCGTCGGACATTAAATTTCAGTCCGCGCGGTCCCGCATTCCCCGACTGAATTAATTTGATTCGGCGATTAAGTTCGGTTTAATTAACACTCCCATTTTTACGACTTATCAACGCCAAAGATGACACCGATATTAATAACATCGGTCGGATGAAACAACGCCAAACATCCTACAGGAGCTGGACTCGGTATTAATTCTTTTCCGCAATAAAAGTTAAATCGATTCGGTGATTGAAACTGCGAGAACGTTAATGAGCAATCCTACTGCAAATTGGACGAAAATCTCTGACTCGGTTGATCCACTTTCTAAAGCACACGGCGCTCCGTTAAGAGGAATGCAGCGCATTTTATTTTGATACTTGAAAACGATCGTTTTGATAAATGGAATCGTACAAGAATTTCGACGTGAGTTATTGTAGCGCTTGTGCTAATTATGCCGAGTTGCAAGTCCGAGGGAGAGAAAAAAAGAGGCAACGTTGAAACGAGTACGGCCACACTGAATTGAGCCGAGCCATCTGCAGAGCGCAAATAAGATGCTGAAAAGTGCAAAGGAAAAGAGGAACAGAGGACGCTGTGGAGAGCCGAGCGGAGACAGGGCGTGGTCCAGCCTTGCTCGCACTTATAATTATGCTGATTCGTGCGAGTACGCGTTCATAGTCATTGACATACGATCATAGCAAGGTTTCAGCATTCCTGGCAAAGGGCCTCAGAGATACAATTACATTGCCCTTTTTGACGTCCACGCTTCACTTTGTTGTGCGACGCTTGTTTTTTTACTCACCTCTCATCTGAAACAGAAAATGAAAACATATATGTTACTCACACTTATTCACTTCATTTACAAAACAATTGGATTGAAAAAAAATGTTTGCACGCGGTTGAAATGAGGTTAATTCATAAACAAATTCAAAATAGTTCACCTTATTTACGATGGCAAGTAATGGTTTTAGCACACAGGCCAAGTAATTTATTATCCATTGAGTAATAGAGTTTACAATGTTTGATTGTAAATTTCAGTTTGATATCTTTATATGCAAACGGCAAAAGTTTATGAAAGTTTAGAAAATGAATACACGATATCCAGTCGACAAACATTGTTTACAACTATTATTTCAAATTTGCATTTGCAATGTTATAAACTACGTTGGTAATTGAAAAGTCTAACTAGGAATTTCGTGTAGGATTGAACGCGGATTCCGGGTACTATATAGTTCATTACACTTTTCGGCGTCAGAAAAAAGACAAAAAAAAAGTTTCAACGCAATCGTGTGTCATTGGTCCACGCGTCCCCACCCCCGTATTTACATCCATCTATGTGTGTTCGCAAGTCAGACATTTGTCTGACGTCATCGCCGGTGCCATTCAAGGTCCGATTTTTAACCGTTTTTTTTTTATACCCCACGATGATTCTTTACTTGTGAAATGAAACGATGATTCACCGTATGCACGCTTCGTATTCGTCACATATTTGTGGAATAAGTAAACTAGTCACACGACGGACTATTTCCATAATTTACCCAAATCGGTACCACCGATCTCAAAACATAAAAAGAAAAAAAAGAAATTAAAATAGAAAACATTTTTCAAGCTGTTTAGTAATCAGCCGACGTAGTCCAATCATGAAATTGTCTTTTCTGTTTTTGTTATGATTTATTTTCTGCCTTGAGTTACACTTCGGTGGCAATCGCGATTCCAATTCAGAATTGATTTGAAACTTCTTGTGGGTACACACCTTCCAGCGATTAGTCAATCAAAACTTGCACGTGGATTTACGAACGGAGATAGAAATTCATCAAAAAGCCAAGTCGGAAAATGAGAAATATGCAAAGCTGATGTATATCAAATGCAAAATTAAGATGATAATTATCGTGCGTTTTATATAATCGCCACTGCGTACGAGATTCCGCTTGTCGTGTATTGCCCAACAACTATGTAATATCATATTCGAGATTCGCGTTTATTTTGCACGCAGGCTAATTCTAGTAAGCGCACTCGGGCGAAACCATCGTGCGGTGTAACTACTAGACGGGCGCGTCACGCCGATATTAACCCTGCAATATAAAGTCGCGAAAAAAAGGTTTCGCCGCGCGCTGCACGATAACGAAGATTAATTCGAACGCGGTTGCAAAACACTCCGCGCGTTCGAGTGCCGGCGTGCTTATGATTATTATAATTACCATTATGATTACCGTCGTCATAATTCGTCGCTTTATACGATTTTGTTCGGGCGGCGGGTTTCGTAAGCCACTGTCGCGCGCGTCCGTTTGTTAATTAAATGCCAATTTTTATGTAAGCGGACAGGCCTTTGATAGATAAATCACTCGACGATGAAAAGCCAGCGACTTTTGTTGGGCAATTCTCACTATTCAATTTTATGTCTCAGATGAAAAAGCGAATACTTAGCGCTGTTATGTAAGGTCTCTTTTACAAGCGATTTTCGATCTGACGATAAATATCAATTTGATAAGTTTTTCGTTCCCGAATAAAATGTTTCTCTGAAAAACGAAAATGAACATTTGCATCAACTCGTCGTGACGTTACGAGGCGCTTATCATTGATGAACTCGTCCTCGGCAGAGATGTTGCAAACAAAAAAAAAGAGGAACGATCTTCTCGTGTAAGTGACTTTCGTTGTTCGATAAATTTTCAGGATTTAAATAAAGATTTATGGCCGTGACAAAAAAGGTTTGAAAGTGAGTTGCGCGCTTGATATGAATTGCGAAGTTTTAATTGTCCGAGCACGGAAAGAAAGAAACGATGCCCGACGAATCACTTTATTGAATCTGATACTCAGTAATTCATTTTTTCATTGCGTGTGGTCGATTCCGCAAAAATCGCGATAATATGGTAAGCCAGTCACGTTCTTGGACTTTGCTCGTTTCTTGCACGCAAACAATTCTGAAAAGAGAGATACATTCAAGGAGTAGCGAAAAAATGAGGTGCACCGAGAAAGAGAGAGAGACGCACACACAGAAGGAGAGAAAGCATCAAGATCAACGTATCCTCTTGGACATGCTAACATTAGTTACACGAAGCATATTTCATAAAAGGAAAGCGCCCGGATATTCGATTTTTTATTTCACCTTTTTTTCTCCTTCTTTTTGCTTTGTTTGTTAAAACTCGAAAAGTTAATGGGTTTTCAAACAATTAAAAAGTGGGATGTCTTGAAGCTTGGGATTAAACGATAACTTTTTTTCCCCCAATTACAAAAGAAGTTGTGTACGAATTCAAATGTAGGGAAAGGTCGGGCAACCGAGAGACAGGTTTCCAAGAGCTCTCTGAAGAAAGAAGATAAATTTTCACGTCTAAATCATCTTTTGTCTGGAAATGTCATCTGAAAGAGAATTGATTCGTCAACGGAGAAATTGTGCATTGCGTTTTAAGGAAATGTATGATGCGAAACCTGAGAGAACTTTTGTGTACAACTTCAAGCCCGGGTGAAACATTGAGAAATGAAGAAGCATCAGCATTTGTAACATGCAAGATTGATGGGCAAAGATGAAATAGCCCCTTAGCAATCACATGACTCAATAGACGGTCACTAAAATTGCATTAGAACTTCAAACGGCAGTGCCGTTGCAATCAAATGTCATTCAAGCCACTGTTCACTTTGCGCTTTATCAAATAATGGCAATATGAGTGCTTACATAATCAATGAAGACATCAACATGATCCTCCATCCACAACGGGCAAAAAAGGTCGCGCCAAGAAATCGCCATCCATAACGTTTTACGAGCCGAAATTGCTAGCATCAACGATCTTACGAGCGATGATACCGTGTCATTGCGTGACGAACTTGACGAATTAAGATGCCCTTGCAGCGCTTATCGCCGCAAAGTAACGTAATTTCGAGTCAGAAGAATTTTCTTATGTTCCTCATCTTGATCGGTCCTCAAGAGCCTGAAGAATGTTTTCCTGCAAAAACAAAAAAAGAATGTTAAAAAATGTTATAATAACGTCGAACAAGAAATAAGTAAAAGGCTTATTCTGCAGAGAATTTTAATTAATTCCGTATGGAAAACAGATTCGATAAATTCAGCAGCTTCGCCCTTCCAAACTAACCTTGCAACTTCAATTCAAAGCGACAATAAGAAGAAAAGATGTTTAATAATATAAAAAAAAGTAAATCTTCGGATTATCGCTGTGGATAAAAGTTTTAAAGTCACTATTTGCGCGGTGAATTTAAATGAGGTCAATTATTTCAAGAAACATTCAAATAATAAGAATGAAAAACGTTTAATTGAACATGTAGAACACGTAATGTTGGATTAAACGTTCGAGTAAAAATTATACAAAGTTGGTCAGATTGAAGTTTCCTGCAGAATTATCGACTTCTGCTTTAACCATTTTTGTACAAATTTGTTTTCGTCAAGTGAATTGGAATAAAAAGTTGAAATATCATTTCAACCGGGATAATTATTTAATCATATAATATGTAATGTTCAATCATAAATCGCATAAGTAATTTACGAAAATGTCAACGTAATATTCAAAGCCAACTTGAATTGCTTACATGTACAAAAATTGGTATTGTACATAATCTAAGCTTATATTAGTCCCAACGTTCATTAACTAACAAATTAATCGATAGATTTTGATGTCCCGATAAAAATTTTCGTTTTTCAATTCGCGACCGCTGCAAAACATTACATAAAGTGTAAAATTTAAAATAAAAGTTGTTACGCAACAGAAACTCAATACCGTTCCAGCAAAACATTCAAGCAAATTTAAAATTCCCATCTAAATATCAAAACGTTTAACAAATGAAAAAGAAATTTTATTTCACGATAAGATTTTTGCATGCTAAATAATCACCGAGAGAGGAAGAAAAAAAAGTTATTGAAAATAAATATTTCTCAAGAGAGCCGTGTCTTAATTAACTTGGCGAGTTAAAAAGATTTTGCATTCTGGAAGATGGCTCACAAAAACATCTGTTATACAATGTCGAAGCGTGAATGGCTTGAAGGGTCGTCGCCTCTGGACAGTGTGTGTGCCGACCTGTCGCGCATCCTTCGAATTTCCTCCTCTACGTTCTAATAACATGTACAGCCATGCACACAATTTGAGTCGTGGGGTCCGGCTTGAATGCGGACAATGGATGAAAAAACGCGCAAAATGCGAAGATAAAGCGCGCAAGGGGAAGGTGCATTGTGCGCTGACCGTAGGGTACCGTTCCCAGGTGGCACTCGCGTACAAATTATGCTAATCATTCGCGCTCTCGCTCGGACGCCCGGTTGTGCCGACGTGCGTCCTCCCCGGACAACCTTCATGCGATGATATATGCTCATTGCATCTGATATTTTGATCCGTCGCGTAACGCAATACGCGGTGTGTGTACTTAAGACAAATGCGCGACACGCGAATCCGAGCGCGAGCGAGGTTTAGAAAGTGGTGTACGGCTTTTTCAGGGCTTTTATCGCGAGTGCATCTACACGACGCGCGCCCTCGCCGACCGTTGCATGCGCCGTTCAACGAGAGCCTCTCTGGTACACCTTTGATATTTTAATTCCATCCAGGACTTGACAGCACGCGGAAACGCAACCTCGATGATTTTCAGATCTGACTGACGATGCTGCCTCGCTGCTCTCGGCTGTGAATTCTCAATGACGACAGTGATCGAAATATTGAACGCTTTCCTTGCCAATGTAACGTTTGATTGATCGACTCATGTAGATCCACCTGATAACAAGCCTATACATTAATAAATTTGTTTTCTCGATGCATCTCAACTGAAGACCATGCACGTTTTTTCTTTGCATTCGCTTTTTATTTCTATTCTTATTCTTATTATTATTATTCTTTTATTTTTTTTTTCATTATTACTTATTTACCTTTTTAATTTTTGTTTCATTTATCTACTTTTTTTTTCATTGGGAGAAAATGATTTTTGAAGGAAATATAATACGTACAGATGGTAGTGATACAATTTTGCTCAAGGCTCGAGATATTTTTTAAGAATTTAATCGGCCGAACACGGGATACAGTTTTTTGAAAGGTCGGAAAGTAAAAGATTTATTCGTCCCGACAGAATGAGGTTGTATTTTTCGAACACCAAAAAGGCACAATCGCAGCGTTGCCTTTGGAGTTTCATAAATTAAAGACCAAACGCTATTTCGAATGAAGTATATACAAGGCGCTTTTTAACAAGTGTTCCAGTACAAATTACGATGTTTACCACTGTCATGCGACGTAATTTACTTGGTCCTCCTAAAATGACAGACATTTTATTAAAGCGAGTATACTTTTTCAAAAAATGTATCCTTCGGAGCTTTCGGAAAGAAACAAAATGTGTTCAACCAAAAAGAATTCCACAACAGAAGTGAACTCGTATTTACATCATTGAATGTTGACATAAATTAATTTCCACGTTGGAGCATCCGTTTTGTTTGTTTCTGTTTGGTTGGGTATTTTTGTCCAGTAGTAAAATCCATTTCCATCCGCAAATGGAACGGAATGATAAAGTTTCTTGCGAGTTTTCATTTACGTACTCTGATTTATGAATGATCGTCGATTTATCAAGATAAAACGGTCTGGATGACAAAAAAAAAAGAAAGAAAACATTGAATAAAAAAAAGGCAAACGATTTTTGAACCGATCGCGATACCGATCATGTGTATTATAAATACTTGCAAAAGGGCTGCTCATCTTCTCACGGCCGTGCGTATTTTAATATATATTATTTATGATAAATTCCATTAGCAGTACTCAGATAGGATGGATGAATCGGATGCCGATATAACTTGGCTCGACGCGCCAGATAATCTGCGCCAAACGCAAATGGATGGCCGGCTAGGGGACGGCATCAGGACTCGCGATCGCGCGCGTGTCAATAAGCAAAAGAGAGAGGACGTCGCGCAGGAGAAAGACTCGCGACTGGCGGCTAGAGAGACCGAGACGCCAGAGGCCTCCGATTCAAAGGGCAAGGA
The DNA here is from genome assembly GCA_025266255.1 of Trissolcus basalis. Taxonomy (NCBI): domain Eukaryota; kingdom Metazoa; phylum Arthropoda; class Insecta; order Hymenoptera; family Scelionidae; genus Trissolcus; species Trissolcus basalis. The sequence continues at coordinate 94,480 of JAAMPD010000026.1, forward strand.
CGCTCGAACGAACGCACGCGAGCTACGCTCATTTAACTTGTTCTCGCGTCCCTGCGAGAGCAAATACAAACCGTCGCGCTTTGTCAGCCGGGATACATCTTCTAAATAAATTTCCAACCAAATTGAAACTAACAAAACATTGCTCCCTAAGACTGAACATTTTTATGAAAACAAAATGTTCGAATGAGAAAACTGTTAATTGAGAAAAATGTCTTGAATTTTGAAGAACAAATAAAAACAGTTTTTGTCTTCAGCTTAAGTAAGAAAGTTTGTGGAATTTATTTACAGCGATGAGAAACAAAATTTTTTACGGTCACTTACATGCAACGGAGAACAAAATTGTCATGTATGGAGAGTGCGAAACGAGTATATTTTTTGAGGCAGGGAGATATGAATTCGACGACTCATTTCCGAATGTGAACACACGGAACAGTATGGTGAGTCTACGAAAAACGAGGAAGTGCATTTTTTACGAGCCGCAACAGCAATTCGGAATCTTCGTTAAAAAGGAATGTGCGAGTTTTAATGACTCAACACCGTGGACAATGAGGTCTTGCTGTTGTCGTTACCGTTCACCGTTACAGACGTCGGGATGACGGCGACTACTGTCGTGCGATTTTTTGTTGCTGCGATTGTGTTTCTGAGTCCGCAGCTAAATTATGACTTCACTTGTCTGTGTGCAAATTGGTCCTGTAATTGCAAACTCAATTAGCGAGAAATCGGTCCGACAAAAGGAGCTGAAAAAGACAGAGAGAGAAAAAAAGAATTGGTGAAAAGTTGAAGAAAATTTCTACGGAAAAAGTTTGAGCTTGAAACAAACGAATGTTTGAATGTACGATTAACAAATCCCGCAGGTCTTTTGCAATTCACATTTAAAAAAGGAGAAAACGTGTCATGTATAAACACGTCAGCGTGAATCCGTTCGCTGCGAAAAATGCCAATTACACGTCGATCGTCAATAATAACTGCCGAGAGAGGAAAAGAGAAAAGACTTTGTTCGAAAATGGTCTCTCGGGGAGAGGAGAGGATACGTCGATAAATCGCGCGGGTCTTCATTACGCGAGAGTTTGCTCCAGTTTGATTCGAAACTTTTGCGCCGTGCAAAAACTGCGGGTGTGCGAACGGCTTCGTTAGCTATATTGAGGAGAAACTCCACTGGCGACAGGTTTCTTTTTTCGTCAACTTATTTGCCGAGAAATCCGCGTTTTACCGAGAGGAGATATCGCGGGGTGTGCGGGAGGGGAAGGGGGAAGAACGCGCCCCCGTGTGGGCCCGACTAATGATCGATCGGCGCGCAAAAATCGCCGCCACGCCCTTCCCGTTTGTAATCGCGAGCGCGAGTTTAACCAAAAAGAGAGCGCGCAACAATTTGTCCCTATCGCGGCGAGACGCTGCGCTTTGCATACTAAACAGTTGCGCGCGGATTCCGGTTCAAAATAGAGCGCTCGATTTCCATGCCTGGGAATCGCTTTGATCTGTTAATCCGTCTGCTTGTTATACATATGCATTTTATTTTGTCGCCGCGAGAATCACTTTTATATACTTTTCCGCGTTTACACTTAAACACGTCCAGACGATGACGGCCTGAGATAATCGAGTACTGTTATTTATCCGCGCGATAACACGCGTTTCGTTATCAAATTATTTACTCGGCTTAATCGACGAAATTGCTTATACAAATTTTTGATCTGATTGAAGAATTTTTGATCGCCACACGCGATATAAATCAAACGGGATGAAAAGAAATTGAAACAAAAAGAAACGAGTCCACGCGGGTTTTGATTAAAATATGCGGTTTTTGAAATGAATAAAAATTTATAGTATAAGAATATATATAGCTTCTTATATTCTTGACTGTTGTCGTATACCGTCCGGACACGCCGAATGATAAATACATGTTGTACAAGGCGCGCGCAGTTACTATCGCCGCCACTTACAAGGCAAATTGTATCCATCGCGGTATAAATTTGCGATCTCGAACGCGTTTCGAGGTTTGCCAATAAATTGCGCGAGATTTACGGAGTCGAGGCGCGACTGCGTAACATATGAATTATTAGGTAATCCTTCGTGCAACGATTTGGTTGGTATTGCCATGAGCCTCGAATAAATTTCGCGACGAAAAAAAGGGAAGTGGTAAAAAAGGGAGAGAAGAAAAAAAAGCGACCGCGAATGCGAATACTAGTAGCACCCTGCGAGCACGATCGTTCGAAGCCTTGTAGGTGCCTCGCCGGGTGGTGATCGTGTTCCCTGTCACAGTGCGGACCACCCCGCAATCGCTGCGCTTGACCGACAGTTTCAAATACTTCGATCGGTGTCTACCTTTTGCTCTGCAAACATAAACTCATCTTTCATCTAATTGAAAAGTCTTCCTCCAACTCCAAATCTTCCCCGGGAAAGTTGCAAATTTTTCTGAAATCAAACAATAAAAAAATATCATCAATCAAACAACTATACAACTCACTTAAACATAATTTTCATTTTTAAAACAAACATCATCAAGTCAAAATCTTAAGGAAGAAGAAACTGAAATGTATATCAGAAGGAAACATATCAGAGTGTGACAGTCCAGACGTCTCATCTCGAGGTCTCAATGTAACGAAACAGTAATACACTCGACACCTGATATTTTTAAAACATTTGACGCTGTGTCATAAAGTATTGATCTTTGCATGATTTCCAACAAGTGTAAAATGTTGTCCAAAAGTTGCGACTGAAAACTTGTTTCCTGGTACTGTCTCTCGGCGCGGTCCAAAGTCGTAAATCATTTCCCCTTGAGTTGCGCCGAAACATCATCAATGACTGCGGCTCTGAAAACATCATGATCGTTCGTAAACAGAGAGTCGAGCGGCTGGGTGTAGTTGAGGCGCGAGATTAAATCTCGATGGGGCAGCGCCGATAACGAGGGAGTAGATACGCGCCGAAAGGGCGCCTGTCGCACTACCTGCGTCGGGTGGTGTGTCGCCGTGCAATGCGGTCCGCTACTGCCGGACGAGACGGCGTGTAAACTTAGGCCCGGATCACACGTATGGCGGCGGAATCGGGCCGCGGAGTGGGGAGGGAGGCGGGGTCCCCGCAGCCTCGGCTGTGGCCACGCACTCTCCACGCACACACTCACACCGGGGCCCAGCGCGAACGCATTCGAAAAGGCACACGCTGCTGCTGCCAAAGCTCGCGCTCGCCTGACAAGATGTAAGTTCGCAAACTGGATGGCGACAGTGCAGCACAGTCCGACCTCAGACACCGAACCGGGAAGTTCGAGTGCGATGACGCGACAGGTGGGCCAACTCGCGTGATAGCCCAACACGAGTGGACAACTGACTCAGAACGACTGTCAAAGTGGTGCAGTGTCAATTGGTGCGCTTCGTTGATAACCGCGAGTTACCATCCAGTGCGGTGCAGCATGCTACTGTCGGAAGCGCCGACACCACCCAACTGCCCGAATCAGGATACTTGTTCGAGTGGATAAATTCGTGCCAAAGTGTGAGTTTCATTTCTGCTCTCACGTGTGGGCGCTGTGACAGTGGCGTTTGTCTGACGGACACTCTCAATTGGTGTTAATCAGAGAGTGTGTACGAAATTTTTAATTAGCGAACCCCCGGGCTTTTAGCGGTTCTGAAACAAAACAAACATAGAGTGGTTAGGTCGAGTTCGTCTGGTCATTTCTATTTCAAAGCTTTTTGTTAGGTTTGAAAGATTGATCCCTCGGTCGTCCGTGACAGTGGAAAATGCCGGGTGATTTGCGTCGCGACAGCTCGCGAAGCAGATCAATCTCCTCGCGATGTGTGGTAGCGATCGATGGAGACGTCGCGCATGTGACATTGAAAGGCGCGAACACTGCCCGCGGCCTGTCGGCAGCGTCAAGATCGCTGAAACAGAAAATAACATAGATCGCAACTTGGCGGGGATTAAATGCCCTAAACAAACGTTGTCCAGCCAAGGTGCGTCCACTCGCAAGGGTTGAAAAATTCCCATGGACAGCAGGTCTAATTATGTCCATGGGACAGTCGCTCCTTTATGGCATATCTGCATTCAGCGTTTTCTCTTTACCCTTTTATGCTAAGCGAGAAGGCCAGCGATGACCCTTACGGGTCACCGGCGTTCTTTTTAGCCGGACATTCCCGTGACCATCTCCCCTAAGAAATAGCCCTGACACCCCAGTTCGCGAATCTACTAGAATCCGGCAGTCCTAAACCTTTCGTTGTGTCATTCTATGAGTTCGCCCAGTTCTTTCAAGTCTCTCCTTGCTAAACGATCTTTAAATGGCTTTAAACATTGATCCAAGAAAGGTTTGTTCGTAGCTTTTATTTTCACTTTTAAATTTCGAGCTGTGTCTCTTTCAAAATTTCCCATCTCATTATTTTTATCACAATACAATAATGAAGATGAATGTATAATTTTTGTGTATTCAAATTTTAATGGGCAAAATTAAGTTTCACCAACAAAATCAATTTCAATGTTGTAACGTTGATTTTTGTTGAACCTTTTATAAATAACATTTTTTTTTACAAATTTCAAAATAGCCACTTTCAACAATTTTGCAATTTTTACAATTTGTCAAATTCGAACTCAATTAAGTTAAAACCAATCTCGTTTAATTAACTTTGTTTGCTTAACAAATTTTAAGAAATTTGTTTTACATTTAATTTCTTTAGTCTAGAATTTTCTTGTAAAAATTCTAATCTCATATTATTGAACCGATCAATTTTCCGTTTAAATAAACGAATAAACATTTTCATTTAAGTTTCGAAATTATTCAGTCAAGTGGAAAAGAGAAGGAGAAACAATTTGTCGGTCGTTAGTTGAGCAAAAGACAATATAATTGGCAGGGCTCATTTAGGCGCGTTTTCTTTCACGCGGTGGCATCCAGCAGAACAGTAGCGAATTGGCGGCAACAATGCGCCACAGGAGTGCTTTTACTTAAGGCTTATGAGTTCACTTTTTCGCTGCCCCCTACGCCTCATTCAGCGAAAATAGCCTACCATTATTGCCATTGTCACCGAGCGAGCGGCCTGCCCTTGAGGCGAGTCTCACCGTCGTCTTACAACGTTCGGTTTTTTCGCGGCCCGTCAGAGGAGCTAACGATCGTATTATTATACCGAATGGCGCGCGCGTCATGGCGACAAGTTTCTTTTCTCGCGCGCAGCCCCCTGATTAACGAGTGCCTCGCCTCCGGCGACTTTGTTTAATTCGCCAGCCTGTCATTTGCGCGCGTAATTACAATATTAATTCTCTCACCGGCATTATTCGGCTATTAGTCGATCACGCCTTGCGCTTATCTCACAACTATTCAAAACATTGTGTGCGCGCGCTGACCCGACCGAACACCCGTTATTGTATGCTAATCGTGATTTATTGATTCGGCGATCTCGTCTCGCTCGATGGTTCTCGACGCAAAGGCATTCTTTCGTCAGCAGAGGGTGGAATGATAAAAGAAAATTCTCTAGAACAAGCTTCTTAGCCGAACAAGGAACTTGACTAAAGGGCGCGGGAGACCATAAATCTCTCGCGCGCTTGACTTGGAATGAATTAAAAAAAATTGGTTTGTCACTGAAAATTGTACCGAGATTTCTGTCTGTTTAAAGTCGTGTCGGTCGTTAATCTTTGGAGCCGCGACACACAGAACGCTGCGACGATATTAAGTGCATGTGAAGGATGATTTTGTACATCGATAGGTATCTGGGAGGGACGTCGACAGAGCACGGCAATCAGCAACGACATCGGCAACTGTTTGGCTTATAACAGTGTCGCTCACCCTGTTGGTATCAGGCGCCATTTACGCACCAACGGCTATCTGATATATCCTGCAAGTACTCGCCCGGACATATTCTCGAAGGCAACGGTGTGCGTCTCTCCTGTCTGGCGAACGCATGTCCGGCACTCTCTCGCGGTAGCCGGCGTTTGCATTTAGCTAAGCCGGACTATCACGGAGAGCTACTTCGATAAGCCGCACGACGCCAGCCTCAAAATGAGACCAATAATATTTCACCGCGACTTATTTTCAGCTTTGATTAGACGCGATACGTGTCCGCCGATTCGCCAGCCTTATCAATTTTATATAATGCTCCGGTTATCGAATTATTATTCATTATGATTATGTTCGAGCATCGACATACTTAGACGATAAGAGTCCGACGTCGCTCCAATCAGCCAGCTCGCTAACACGACCTGCAACAGAAAAAAATCAACGCATGGATTATCTGATAATCGTCGAGAAAATTGTATGCCTATTTGCATTAGTACCCGTGAAATTAGATTACGCGCTTTGGAAAAGATACATTTCATTTTCCACCCGACTTGAAAAGCCACACGTTTGTCGCGAAACGTAGATATCTATTTTTTTTTATTTTTTTATTTTTTTTGTTTATTCAAATATAAAGATCAGTCGTAGCTCGAAGGAACGAACAATTGGACGACATGATGCGGCGCAAAATAGTTATTTTCACAGTCATCATCGTGTATGCAAATTTGATCGCACACTTTCGTCGGAACTGACCCTCAGACGTGTGATTCCCACGAGCACGTGAAATTAACGCATCTCATGCAAGAGGGGCCTTCGGCGTTTACGATTTTCGAGAGATTCGTCCGAACGACACTCGAGCGCGCTGAAAACGACAACTAACGAGCCTAACGTCCTTCGTGTCCGAGTCGCTCGTGTCCAATTTACGGCGCCGAGCGAGCAACGATAGTCCCGAAAAAAATAGGAATGACAACGTGTTGTGTCTCGCTTTCCAAAATTTCGCATGCCTACGTCACGTGCTTAGGAATATGCTTTAATCTGTGAAAGAAAGTGAATTGCCTCGTTTTTTGATCCCTCGAGATCGTAGATTTTGAAAAATTCTTCAATTTCGCTGGTTGCGAACCATGTTTACCGTGTGATCTGATTAGACGAACTCGACATTTTACGACCGGATGAGACTAAAATTCCTAATGAGAAAGATGGTATCAATTTTTATTTGCCACTGGTTTCAGAATTTGAAAAAAAAATTTTTTCGGCCTTATAATATTTTTGTGATATATGATTCAAGTCGAATTTTCAAAATAGAAAATAATGAAGTAATTAATCGAATTGAATGGAGTTGATTTTCGAAAATGAAAACAAACGTCGTAAATGAAGCGCAACCGAGGATGAAAACAGCATGTGGTAGAAAAATATTATGATTCTTGAATCGATTTCGCGTGATAAGTAAGAGCCGAGGTAGGACAATTATCTACATATCATTGATCGCGGAACTTGATTCAGTGTACAAACACGTCGAACAATCCGAAGGCGCTCGTATAACTCGGCGACACAATGTGTGTGCAGTAGCCCGGTGCGAAGTGTACGTACGTAACGACGAGCGAAGGTACACTTGGGGGCACACAGCTTAGTGTTCCTATAATGGGTATGCAAGCGGCAAAGCAGGTTCCATTCATTCATGTTGAGAGCGCACTAGTGGCCTACCATTTACAATTTTCCATTTACAATCTACCATCTTCGTTGCTGTGCACGTGCTGCCTGTCGTTCGCTGTTTCTTATTCTCGTGAGAAAGGAGACCCTGCGCAGCATACTTATATGCAAACGACGCGAAACCGTTGTCATCGTGACCTTGCAGCTCGCAGCCACCTCCGTTTGTCGTCGCGCACGGGACACTTCTGATTCGATCGCGCATCCGCACAATCGGCCGATTCATTCATTGTCTACTCGATTCAGTAACGTCGATTTTCACATCCACAAAAGTCGAAAGAAAGTTTACACTCAACCAATTGCCTCCAGCACTCAACATCGCATCTTAACAAAAATTTTCAGCCTGAAAATTTTATCGCATCTGTGACAACGATGAATCTTTTTCTTTTTCTTATGAAGAAATTCTTTTAACTTTTATTACGCTTTTATCGACGGATCGAATGAATTCCTTGGGATCAATTTATCTCTCTCCTTCGAGGAAAACCGTACAAAAATATATATCACGGAAGGAGTATACCTTTTTCGAGCATATGTTAATGACAGGAGAAAAATCCCGCTGTGTGAATATGTATAGGAACGTCATTGTTGAAAGGAAAAAAAATGATTTGTCTCTTGACATTAATCGAAGACGAATAATATCCCGGCGATACATCGTGTATAATGAATCTCAACAATTTTGATTGATGGCGCGCGTAGAGTAAATTGCGATCGTTTTCGTATACACAACAACAAAAAACGGTTTTTCGATTTCGTTTTCATAAATCCGGTCACATCCTGTGCGCGAATTAAATACGATGGGCCGCGCTCATTATCAAGCCGCGACAAACAAGGGAACCGGGCGAGGCGCGCAAAGTCGATTCGATGCGTGACATTGCTCGTTTCAGATTGCTCTCCGCTTTTGTGCAGTTACTGAACCTTACATATACGGCGTTGCCGTGCCCGCGTGATAAATAATTCCCCGCGCAGAAAAACGTCGCGCGCGTTTCCGATCGGCGCTTTTTACTTTCGTCCGTCGTATCGGGGCTGAAAACGTGCGGAATCAACACGATCCTCGAATATAATTGTCCCGAGACGATAAAAGCGATCGTGCGATGCTCTCACGCAGCCAATCGTTATGTATTTCGAATGAACCAATTAAGCGTACAAAAAGCCAACGGTAGCGTTATGTCAGGACATTTTTTAATCACGAAAAACCTTCATTGCTGGCATTTCCGTCCAACCGATCACGTAACAGTTGACTTTTTCGCGATAAAACATTTTTCGCATTTCGCATCAAATTTTTTTTCCTTTTTATAAATATAAATTGTCACATATTTTCCCGATAAGAAAAATCGATTACGTAATTGAATGGCGCATTTTTGTATTTATAAACATTTTATTACTTTTTATTCATAACCGTAAGTAGCGAATATTAAAAAAATTCGTTCAAACGATATGAAAATATATAAAGAAGAATAAAATATCGCGTGTAATCTAAAGGCTCAGCTTTACTTATAGGTATCGATGTCCTTTTTCTCGCAACACTTTACCTGCACTCGGGCAATTTGTTCGATTAAATAAACGTCGCAGAGGAAATGGCACGCATAAATACGTACGCCCTTATCGATACGGATTGTAAAGCCTCGGCGATAAAATAAAACCCGGCGGTATCTCGGATAACTGAATTCCCACATCGGACGCGTGTAAATCAGCGCTCGCGAAAACGCCACTCGCCGCTCGTAAACAACCGGCAAATGAGCGCTAAAGATTTTTTTTCACGATCAGGATGATCGCGCGTAATTGCGCGCCATTCAAATTTATTCAACGGGCATCGATCGGCCGATGCACTTGCCTTTTGCTCATGCGAACATTTAAATTTCGAATAGAGACGTCTCTCGGAGTAAATTGTGCAGGTTACCGTAAACTCTCGACCGATAAGATGTGCCTTTTTTTTAAATCTTATTTTCAAACTCAAGAAAACATCTATTGCCACAAATTTTTCATTGCCTCTTAACATTTATTTTTAATCTTATATAAATAGTAACGAATAATAATAACAAATCGAGTTAATAAACAATAATTGAAAAAATGTAAGATTAATTCTGTGTCGTTTGGCTCTTGCGGTACAAAAAAACTTTTAATTAAAATCTTTATTTATATTTTGTTATCAGACGCTCTGAATGGCTCTCATTATAATATCCAAGGCGGGATGGTAATTAGAGCGATGTTCGATCTCGCGATGAAGAGAGCGCTGCGGGCGTCGCTTGGCCAATTTGCTAATTAGGCTCGATGTAAGTCTAATTATTGCGACCGCGACGTGTCGCTGCGTCGGAGAAAAGGGCCCCGCGAATAACTCGCCGACGTGTCGTTGAGAACAAAAATAAAAAAGAGAGACGACGAAGAATATAAAAGCGACGAGAGAAAAAAAAATGCAGAATGACGCTGTTTGTGGTCCGCACAATGAGAGACAATGCTGTTTTGTTTATTGTATCGAGGTTTCGAAGCATGAGCATAGAAGTGCACAGAGGTGTGAAAAAGGATCATAATATAGAGTTACTCTTGCAAGGTGTTGCGAGAATATTTCATAACGCGCCGATGCACGGAGATGCGCGCCTTTTTGCCTGCCAGAACAGCGCCCGTGACTCTCATTTATTTATCCCCATTCAAAATTTTCCACTTACTTCACTCGTATATCTTTTCCCCCCCAATTCCATAAATATTTCGTACACGAAACTTGTTTTACTAAACCGAATTACCACATTTTCTCATTTTGGTAATTTCTTGAAAATGATTCTCTGAAAGAAAAAAGAAAGGAAAAGAACGAAGTAGATTGTAACAATGACTAATTTCTCTGAGAACGTCGGTGGATTGAAGAACTCAGATCCGAGCAAGCTGACGAGTTAATATAAAACGTGCGAGCATTGTAATTGAAATATCAGTCCAATTAAATGTATTCATAATTCCAGTGTCGAAATCATTTCATCCAGCCAACAATGCGTGACTGACAACAATCATGTGCGCGCGGAAGAATGTTTTTCATCGGCGTTTCTTTTTCATTCAATTAGACGCAGTGTTCAGCGAGTCCGGCACTGGCTGTTTTGTGCGCCGCAGCATCCCTCTCTCACGTGCGCCCCTGCCGTCTCGCGCGGACCCCTTTTTTTTTGTCGGCTGTTGCGACGTGAGCACCACGGGTGATCCCATTTTGGGGGTACCATATTCTTCACGGGAGTCTGCGATGTGCGACGACTTCGATCACGGGCGCGTGAAAAGTCAGAAGAGCCCGAAGGGGAGGTGATCGTAACGCGAGCCTACCCTTGGCACGACAAAAAGTCCGCTGAAAGCAAACACCATAATGAATTAAACTTAAACTAATTATTAAATGGCGCCGGTGAGAAGCACACGGGTCGATGAGAAAAGTGCTAATTACCGAATTGAGCTGCGAGCGTGCGATAAGACACGTGAGATAAAAATCGTTCATTAAGCGACGTTTGAGACGCTTGTCAGTCTAACTAAATAAGGCAATGCGTTCTAACGGAAAAAACAAAGATAAAAGAGTCAGCCGATAAGGTATGGCAAAATAAAAGAACTGATAAGCCGACCTCTCACAAACGCATCGGCCATTAGGTCGCTTGTAGGTAGCGGTTTTGTGCTATCATTTTTTGTCTCTCTCCTTTTTTATTCTAGCCCGTAGGCTTTGCTTCAGTTCAGTGTCTCGCGGCGGTAATTTTAAACCGATGTAGGAAGTCCCTTGCCTCGTTATCCTATCGTCGTCACGCCGGATAGGGAGCACTTGTATCGACAGATAAAGTTCGTACCTGGGCGTTACAATGAAAATCGCAGTACCATGGGATTGGAGCTGAAACGAAAAGAAAAAAAAACATTTTCTCAATTTGCTTGGGAACGCGGTATTAATGAAATAGTGGCGATAAGCGAGTGCAAAGTATCAGTTCATAAAAATGTTTGTTTATCAATATCAGCTTATGCATTTATGCGCGAGGCAAATACGTGATGACGTAGGTGAGAGGCGCGAGGAGGATGGGGGAGGGCTAGGAAAACTGATAAAAGCACTTAGGATGCAGCTTTAGTAATGGTCTAGGTGTAATCCCAGTTTTTATAATCTCGTCCTGGCGATAATGTTGACGACGACGGAAGGCGTGCGAAATAGATGACGAGTTTGATTGAAAGCAAACAAGTGATTAGCGGATTAATTAAATGCCCTTCAAAATGCATCATCAATCTTGCCCGAACAAACAAACTCATTAATTTTTCACGCAACCGTTGAAAAACCCATGCGGAGAAATCGGTTACGACGCGACCGAGAGTGGCATGAATGAAATTTTTGCTCGGTGAATTTTCAGAGTGGGAATTCCTGGATCGCGCAAAAAAGAGCAAGGTCACGTCCTAGGCGGATCGTCAAGGCTGATAACGAAGGCGCAGTTATCGACAGAGCCGAAAGCGTGAGACGGTAACCTGTCGTAAAAAGTAAAACAAATATAAAGGACGAGAGAGCGAGAGAGGGGTCGTTGCGCAGGGTATCCGATCCATCAAAGTCAGTCAGGCGACCCTCGAGATCTTTCAGTTGCTTTCATTGGCGCAGAGGCACCAGGCCGATTATATTTTTACAAGCGTGTCCAATGTCCTCGAAGAATATATTACGCCAAGATGCGACGTCTGATGTATATATAAGAGAATTTTCAACTCGATCTTAAAGCGCTTGACGACTTTTTGTCCCCGCTCTCTGTTATTCGCGTTGGTTTTTGTAATTTCATAAAATCGCCCCGGGGCAGGAGCAGGAGACTCACCCCAACTTTTGAGAGACTCGGATTACGTAATTGAATTTGGCGGTTCCACGGGTCGTTAGCAGATGCCGCGAATCCTAATCCCGTGGCTGAATGGATGGGCGTCTGTTCGTCATGAATTCAATGGCTTAATTAAGCGTAAGTCGCAGCATGAGATGACTAGATAATGCTCGTCCAATCACATAATAAACGCTCCGATTGCGGCTTGTAATGATCAATAATCATGCGATCTTTGATCTCCTCCCCTCTTCACCAATTCTTGTTGCTCGCCGACCAATAAGTCCTTTGTGAATGATCCTGGGACACGAAAACCATCCTGAGGCTTTATTTATATCGCACGACGGGTGCAGATAATGATCGCACATCTAAATCATCGCCTGAAAATAAAATGAAAACTTTAGATGACTTTTCTTCAAATTGGCATAGCAGATTAAATCTTAATGGCCAGCCCGAGGAAATTGACGTGGAAAAAAAATTCTTAATGACCACTCAATTTTAATCTTAATTTTAAGCTTTTGTATGTGCGCGTATCCATGACGCGTCGTTATTTTTTGTCCAATGGTCATTTTCCGTTTATATATTGCCTTGTTAATTTGAATGTAAATAAAGCGTCGCAAATAGTAATGGCCGGGCATCTAGACGCATTCAATATAATGAACAAAAATGCTTATGGCGTGTACCGCTGGTTGCAACACTAGTCGCGCGGTGATATAGTTTAAACATGTTCATTCACACAATGTACATGCTTTACATCGTGCGGAGATCCAGTGGACGATCAACTTTTTATCCGCAGGACAAGCATAACTCATATGGACCTTAGAAACCGTGTTTAGTTGTTCAGCAAGCAATTTTTACTTTTCTTTTACATTTAGAAACTGATATTTCCTTCGCAACATGAATTCTCGGCGGTGTTGAAATAAGAACGATGTCGATCAAAAAATTAAAATGATATCAAAAGGGTATTAATTGGGACTAACATGCTCTTAATGTTGTCTGAAACGAGCCTCGAGTTCTGAACTTTCTATTCCAAACTGCCGTGGACTTTTTATACATTGCCAACTACGATGAATAAATCCAGGAGAAAAAGAAAGAAATTACTCTGGGATAAAAAATTCGGATCACGATGTTAATGGTTTTTCAAATATGCAATCAGAAGCCAATAAACAAAAGCATTGCAGACAATGATAACGACCGGAGTGATTTTCCCAGAGCATTGGACTGATGACTGTACTCTCTATTATCCGTGCAGCGATGTCTTTCAACGATTTATGATCGCAGCTCGTTTTGTCGAGCTAGCCGGTTTGCACAAAAAGAAAGAGGAGCAAAAAGAGGATCCGAAGAAAAAGAAACGAGACGGAAAAAGAGTTGGGCCGGGGTGGCAAAAAGATCGCGACGAGCGCGAGTAAGCGATCTATTAATTATGTTGGCCATTAATGGGCTCGATAAACCGACGGAATCGGGAGCCGGCAAAAGCGTGTATCTGCCACCGGAATTATTAATTCCGCAAGCAAGACAAATTGCAGTTTTAGCGCTGCGGACCGAGCGTGTATATATTTCTCGCTCGCGTTCTGTCAAGGGGGCTTATTGAGAAAAGGTGGCGAACAATGCGCTGATTTATGCACGAAAGTCATTTTTTGATTTACCGGCGCCTTTCATAATTACGCTATCAATCGCGATTACCGGGCGCTTATTTTATCGGCGCGTTTCATTTTATAATTTATGCCCGGGCGCATTTTGCTTTGCCTCCCCGTCTCTCACGTATCGCAGGAGACGTCGCGTCCGATTGAGTTATTGCGGACGCGCAAAAGCAGCGAGGCCGCCTTTCTGCCTCTCAGGCGGCACGATTTCGTGGGTCGCGTGGACCGTACTCGCTGCGAATACCAAACGTCTTATTACCCCGGACTTAATCCATTCGCATTACTCCCGCGTACTTGACGTCGCTGATCCCGCGCCGGACGCGCCGTACATGCGACTGTCGCTCGCTTGATGGATTGCCAGACACGATTACCATCTGCTCTCGCAAAACGCACGGCAAATTATTCATAATCCCGCGTAACTCACCCGGGGGATCAACAAATTCTTTTTCTGTTTTTTTGGCTTTTTTTCGACCGATTAATCTGATTTGACTTAGTCGGAATACGTATGATACGAGGAATACAAATTTTTCAACTTATTTACAAGTTCACCGCCGATGATGGGAACCGACAAACTTTCCTAATCTTGAAATCGAGTTGGTGAAAAAGAACAATGGAATGTAATGTGGTGTTTGAACAATGTTCAAAATTCAAAATTGAAGAAGAGGTTGGAGATGAACTAGAGAAGAGGAAGTGGGTTGATCTATTTTTCGTACGTCATGTTTCTCAGGGATTTTTCCTTGGTTTAAGTAGGGGTTGGGTCGGTTGCATAAGTGCATGATCGATGCGCCAGGCTGCATACGATCAGGAGATTTGAACGTGGCAGAACGAAGAAATCCGTTAGAAAAGATCTACAAAAGGTGAAACAAGAGAACGCACATTTTGAACGCGAGAGCTCCGTTGAAGTCGGGTCTAACGTTCCCCATCTATTATCCTCTCGTGAAGTGTTTTATTTGTCGAGTAGCGAAATGTAGCGTTTCTTGTATACACATCACTATTTTTCAATGGTGTCTCTCTTGGCCGTCAAAATTTCACGCTCCATTAGATCTGTCAAACTGTAAACTGTATAACATACTATCCATGATGAAAAATCGACGGATCAAAATTTACAGTTAAACTATAAGGAATAAAAATAAAAGGAGAAGAGAACACACACTCCTGTTGCATAACATTCTCTGTATATATAGCATACCACGATATTTAGGGCTACAAACGTTTCCATCGCCACTCATCGTCCATCATCTTCGGAGCTACCGAATCATTTGCGATAATCTTTCGACTTGTGCACTTTCAAATAAATAACCGCTGATAAATCAGTTTATCCCGAATGTAAAGTCGAGCGTGACGCCGTGCCTGGAACAATATAAATCAAACGATAATTAATTGACATGCTCAATTTGCCTCGTCCATTACGTACATCCTTCATAAAACGAGCAGCGAGAGAGAAAGAGAGAGAAGGAGATAAAAATTGGTTCAACTCCTAGGTACATAATTTGTATTCGTGTTGTCTAAAAAAAGAAATTGCGACTTCATAAATATCTCAAAAGCAAAAGCAAGAGCTCGTGGGTTATTTATATACTGTATCAGCAGATAGCAGGTTATATACAGAGCGCGTGTTGACCGTAGATGTCAAAACCGCGGAATGTCCGCTGGTTGCATGAATCGAGTACAGACGCGCGACTATACACAAGAATGAAATCAAAGAAGCATGCGAAAACCGGATGCGCAGGTGAAGTCCCGAGGAATAGGGGTTAGCATGGATTTGCATATGTATCGCAAGGGCCCTCTCTCTCTTCGCTATTTTTGCACGATGAGAGCGCAAGTACTGACTAAAAGAGAGATCTCGGCTGCTCTCTGTGATCTGCCTATCTGCGTGTATCTTGCATTCGTGCTTCAAAAATATAATCTACTTACATGCCAGTACCAGCGTATATCTAAATTATGAGGTCATTAACAACTTGTTGCTGCAAGCTTACGTTTATTCGAGTCGCCTTTTTTCACCCTACAGATTAAATACTAAAGCGCGATATACGGCGCTTGTACGAATTTCAAATTGTGGGAAAAGGACTGATTGCGCGCGCTTGTGTGTGACATCGCAAAATTTCTTTCGGTTTTTTTTCTTTTCCTTTCATTCTTCTTCACGATTGCAATTAAAAATAAAAAGCCGAGGCAACATTCGGAATCGCGCGATGAATAATTCGTGGCCTGAAATTTCACCGGCAAAACATAGAAAACCGTCGGAATAATTGCTTCGTGGCTGTTGTCATAAGAATCGTCAACTTTCCCAAGAAAACGTCGTTTGATGGTACCAAAAAGGCGAGCGGGTACAAAAAGGCGCGCGATCCGCGGCCAATAAATAATATCGGCGATGCCGCCGGAGAGGCTCATACATGCATACGTATAGCAGCTATTACGTGATTCGGAGCGACAAGTGCGCGGTCACGTAGACCGCGAGCCACGCGCAGCATTTCATCGAGTGTTCGCATTATTTCAAAATTCATGCGACGGCCGGCTGCAAAAGGATCGGCGGCAAAGAAGCGCTCTGCGTCTCCCGTTCTTGCTGATCGCTCGGACACTTTTTCGTCCGCCTCGCTCTCTGTAATGACTCCGTGAGTCCTTTTGCTGCGTTCGTCTCTCGAATTGAAAATACACGGGACGATAAAAAGCGACGATAAGCGCAAATAAATCGGCCGCAGCGTATACGCGACGTTCACGGAATCGCGATCGAGGACGAGCTCAAATTCTCAGACGAACCATTTTTATAGCCAGGCAAGAAGCGATGGAAAAAATTGTCATCGTTGATCAACCTTCTGCACTCGTCGGTTTCCGCTCGCTCGGCTTCTGTGTTCTTTCATCAGTTCGTTCTTTGGTCCAACGTGGAAAAACCCTCGCTGAAATGAAAACATATTTTTTTTCAACTCCAATTTAAATTAAAATAAAAAGTTGTTTTTTATTCTTGAATTACAAAAAACGTTTCTGTATATACTTACCAATACATTTTTCAACCATGTGCTCCACAAGTGATGCAAAAAAGAATTGTCATGCCGTTTCGATCGTTCTCCGGTCTAATATGAAAAAGCATCTGAAATGAAAACATATTATTGTTACTTTTCAATTTATATAACATAAAGGATAAACTTATATGATATTTAAATCTGAAATTAAAGAAAAGATTACGTCCGGGTGAGATTTTCGTATCGTCAGTAGCCGAAATACTTTTGATCCGCGCGAACGACCGCGGACAATCGTAAAGGAATGCATGAGAATTACCATAGATGGATTTCTGAAAGAATAAATGGTATGGCGATTGTGCAAATAGTGACGAAGAAAAATATTTGCTCAGGATAATTCAGGGTCTCATTATCAGGGTGGCTGACGGTTGCCCAGGTGCAGGTAGAAATGACGAGCGCAGACGTGCCCGGAATTGAGCGTAAAGAGGGAGATTGATTCGATATGCATAAATTAGAGAGAATAAGCCTTTATTCCGCGTTAAACTCGGGGGATTGGAATTGGAATTGGGATGCGCGGAGGGAGGCGAGGCAGCAGAAATTGATGACTGGCGGGCAAAAAAAATGCCAGGGGTCTATAATAATTAATCTTCGACCGTGTAGGTATAACCGTTGCATCCTTGTCTCGCGGTTGCATCTGCTGAGCTCCTGTAATGTCATAATTCCGCGCGCTCAGCACGATTCGTCCCGCTCTTACCCACGTCACCTGATATCATTTTTTAGCGGCGCCTTATCAGTCGTTACTCATAAACTAACATTCAGTCTCTCAAATCCGCTCCGACCAATTTTTTTTTCTCAATGCTCCTTCATTGCTCTTCAATTTTCATTATTCAAGTCAAAATATTTGTTCGAACAAAAAAAATGACAATTATAAATTATAAATAAATAAAAAAAAACTGACAAGTATCTCATTTCCATGACAATCTGTTTTTCGTTTTACAATTATCAACAACATTCTAATTGAACCATCCGTCGTGACAAAGGTAGAGACCTGGAATGTTTGTTCGAAAGGTACATAGTTAATGGATCGAATTCTGAGAATTCGCTTATCTCCCGAGGGCGGTGAAATATTGCTAATTGAGAGGTTCCTTATTTGTGACGCAAGATAAAGAAAGAAAATCTCGAGGAAAACTCGGGCAAACGATTTTGAAAAACGGCCCACCAGATACCGATCTCATCGGTGAGATCATCTCTCGGACGGTTTTTGTGCACGGGCTGTTTACAGTGCGGTCCAGTCGGCAAACAGCCGGAGCACAAGTGGTACCTCTGAGACATCTCTCGGCTGTCAAAAAATGTGAAATGCGATCGGTTGGCTCTCGTAGACCATTGCGCTCTCGCAAGCTTGAATTATGAATTTTTCATCACGGGCGGAATTCAAACGACGATGTGCTGTGTTGGTTATTAGATATGGAGTTATCTCGATGGAACGCGCGCCGAACATTTCGAGTTGTTAGTTCATTTGTCAAATCTCAGTCCGGGCTTGTCGCCGGACGAGGATAATTAATTACGCATCGCGATAGTGCCGTCACGGGTTTTTCCAAAATTCGATGTATCATTTGATTCGGTGACTTTAATTGGAATGATTGATCTGTGAGTGAGTGATTACAAGTGGAAGAGGTGAATGATTTTTGATAATTTGATTCACTTTCATTCGTTTCGTGGTGCTTTTCCATGATCCCACTTGGTTTCACGATGTGGAAGTAACTTAGCATAATATCGTCTATGAAAAATCGAATCTTATTTGAATCAACGTAGGTTGTCACGGAGCAAATTAAATACTTGGAATTGTGACCAAAGTCCTACGTGAAAGTCGGCTTAACATATTTTTTTAACATGTCAGTATTATATCAATTTTGAGTTTGAAGTATCATTTCGACGATTCTATTGCCGTGTTGGTTTCACTTTTCATTTTTTTTTTTATTAATAAATTTATTCTTACGAAAAATAATGATTTTTTTAATAAAAAAAAAAAAAAAAAAAAAAAAAAAATTTACATTGAAATTGTTTACGTAGTAGCATTTCCAAAATATCTTAAGCGCACAGAAAGAACAAAACGTGAATAGTAATTCTTACGTTATCTTCCGTCCCGAGTTACCTGTTATTAACTTTACTTCAAGAAAACACGCTTTCGTCTATCCATTTAAATCTTTATTAGCCTCTCCTAGCTAAATTTTAAGCTTGACTTGAACAAACTTTTTTATCTCTCCGTTTTCATTCCCGAAACGTGTACTCGGAAGGACCACCATTGTTCTAAAGCAGTATTATACGATTAGGTAGATCCATCCCAGGTTAAAATGTCATAAAAACTATCTGGAATATATAACGTGCAACAAAACGTATAAAAATGAGAAAAAAATTGTTTAGTAAGTTGAAAATATTTTTTCGAATTGCAATCAGATTTATCACACTCGATCAATTATATTTGTAATGAAGCAAATTTATGCGACACATACATTTCATTCAGATCTTATCTCTGAAAAGTTTTCATATTTTTATAATTATTTATTTATTGGAATTCAAAACTTTCCCTCCGAAGTTTACTTTGTAAATAAATATTTGACGCCTTACAAAAGTGAACACCACGAAACTTGCTCGGCCAAACTCGCAAGAGAGCATAAAATAGAAGCAAACACAGTATGGATAAAAAAAAATAAAATCGCCGGTATTAGTGCACAATTAATTCCAGTAGCATAACCAGTCCATCTAGTTAAGCAGCCCGATAAGGATACGGATTTATAAAACATTGAACACTGCTACCGTTTCGATTTTTTTTTATAATCCATCTAGAAATTTCCTCTATGAAAGTTACACTCAGCCACTTACATAATTTCCTATATTAACATAAAGCAATTTGCACTCGGACGTCAATTTTAATGCGCTCATTTTTCATCATATCTTAATTCAATATTACCGGATAAAAATCGATTAATTTAAACATGAATTCCACCAAGGAAGACATTTTAGTCCGAAAATTTTTTTCCCATGATTTATACCTTGAGGAGGAAAATAAAAGCCTCGGGGAGAAAAACAAAGAGAAAAAAGATTTAGGGCAAAGAGCGTAAGGTGAATTGACCACCTGTTGTTTTGTGTTTCAGAAGACGTAACAGAGCGGAAGCCGAGAACGCTGGAGTGGCGGAAGAGGCCCAGCAGCCGGGATACGGTGGCGTGGGCAGGGCCCGTGACGTCGACGAAGACGAGGAACTGAGCCCAGAGGAGGCGCAGTCGTTGCAATCCGCCGCTGGGGTTCAAGCCCCGAACGAGACCGGCGACCCGGAAGTGCACAAGAGGGTCGCGGCCGTGCAGGTGCAGGTGCAGGGCATGGAGGGTGACTGGCGAGCCTACTGCGAGCATCCGCTTTCGGTCGCCACTGCTGCCATGCTCAATCTCCAGCAGCAGCATCAGGTGTCCGGGGTCTCCGGCCATGCTGAAGATCCCGCTGCCGCCTCCTACGTTTACGAATACTACAAACTCCCCGAAAAGACTGCCGATGTTAAACTTCCACCCACTCATGAACTTTGGTCCACGTAAGCATAACCATTTTTTATTCTTGATTAGAAGACCTAGAACAAACAAACATATTAAATTATAAATTTGTATCAAATAACATTTAAATTCAGTTTAGTTTTTTAAATAAAAAAGTAAATTATTAATATAAGGATAAAGTATAAATTAATTTTTGTCAATTAAATTTCAACGAGATTAGAATCCAACACGTTCGATGGTACCCGAAACTGTTTCGCGGACGTCAAACGATCGCCCACACGGGCGATCACATGCGTGAAAGAAAAAAAAGAGTCACACGTGGAATCTCCCACTTTGTTCTATTTTTAAATCGCTCTCCAGGTTTCATGTCACCTTTCATTATTTATTACCTTATAGCCGGTAGACACGCACATTTCGGGACATGTTGCGGTTCGAAGGGTACACGATGAGAAATTTGTGATCATTTTATAAGACTAATGTGATAAATTTCGAAACGGCCGGATTATTGGCGAATCGACTTTAATTGATGGCCGCTTAATTTTCGGATTGATTTATATGTTATATACGAGCCTGTTTTCTATCGGTTTTTTGGAATGAAAAACAAATATTCTGCAATATTGTTCGAATACTTTTTCACTCCCGCTGGATGTGACGCGAGAAAATATGACACACTGTTTCTCGTCATTATACAAAAACGGATTCTAGAAGCGGCATAAATATCATACAAAATTGAAATTCAAATGGTGGTATATTACTCATACAAAACCGGAGACAATTTTTACAAAGCGCGATTGCAATTACGGTGACAAAGGTGACAATCGATAATAACTCGGCTGGCTGTTGTTTTTTCTTTCTTTCCTGTTTATCGTCACATAACAGAACGCTTGTAAACCTATAACAAAAGTCAGACGTTACATCCAAGCACGTAACGCGCTATTAGCTGACGCTCGGGCAATTACGCGTGGGAATATATACTACTTAACATTGCGATATACATTTATTATAAATAATAGTTGTACTAACGCGCCCGAGTAGGTGTCGATGCGAGTTCAAAATGACAGCGCGTAGATAAACGAAATAACGTACTTCGGTCGTTTCACAAAAGCACTTTCTGTTATTCTCTATTTTCTTTACTTTTTTTCCTTTCTAACAGCTACAACATGAGTACAACTTTTATTACTTCTTTTAACTCCTTTAATGTCCTGTTTCATTTACACTTTTCGGCGAGAATCGATCTTATCAAAACATAAAATTTGGGCCTAAAATTTGGATTACAAAAAAAGACAACATTGCCAAAGGGAGAGGGAAGGGGGGGGGGTGATAAAAAGTTATCACTGTTTCTGATTTGGGCGAGGCTTTAATTAGCTCGGATTGATATTTTGCACGTGAATATAATTACCGTAAACGGAACACGATACAGCGACTAATTATATGCAAGGCCCGTGTCCTTATTTATCATGTCTGATCGCGGCGATGTTTTATTCATGAGCGCGAATTGGAAGGACATTGTCGAAAAACGCGATAAAAAGTAAACAAGCTGGGTGCGTGAAAAAATGCCTCGCGAACTTTCACGGACGCTCGTCTGCCTCTCCGGCAGACGCGTCTCTGAAAATGGAACCGGGAAACGTTATACACCCAGTCCGAGACGACGTCCGTCTGCTCACCCTTCGGAACCGCGCGGGTATCGAGTGAAGCGCGAACATAATGAGAGAAACTCGCGCCCCAGGGATATACTTGGTTTATAATCGCCGTCTGACTCGTATCTCGTAACCCGATAAATTCGTGCTTTGTAACGTAACGCGTCGATACGCCCGATAATCGTCGCCGTTTTTAATAGCTCCTTGCGACCTATCGCGCGAGTGTCACTTCGCAGGCGGACTATTTTTCATCCAAAAAGTATATGATAAAGTCGCAGTTTCACTCGGAGATAAGCCCCAAGTGGTGAACGGTATACTTTCGTTATTTACCACGTCGGAAGAAAACCAAAGAGTCGATTTATTCTTACAACTTATCAGCTAGCATTTAAATTCTGTTTCCATGCCAAATGGTGAAACTTGATGACTATTGAGGAATTAATCTTTTTTTTCTTCTCCGTTGAGTCAACGTTTTTTTATTCCTTTCTTTATTTTTCAATTAAGATTTTCGTTTTGGTTTTTCCCTGTCTCCGCGGAGTTTAACAGCTTTACGTTTATTTGTAATCGCCATTTAAGTTTATTTCAATGAAGAAAACGCATTTGAAGTGTATAACAAACGCGCGCGCCCGTTATCGTATCTGCGACACAACAATAATGTCGTTATATGCCCACGAAATATTTCTTCTCTGCTCTATAACTGCGGCCCGAATGGATGTATGTAAATTCACGATTCCAGGCATGTAGATTTACGAGGAAAAATATCTCACGGCACAGGGAGGAGTTCGGGTAACGAGTGATATTACACAACATTTTTACCTGCGCGCGTTCTACATTGAATTAAAACACTTGAGAGAAATTTACTTTGAATAGAACAAAGATTTTGCATTGTTCGGGCATTGAAATCTCCAGTAGTTCATTTTAAAACATTCAAAAATAAAGAAAACCAACTGAGAACAAAAAACAAGAAAATTCAACGAAACAAAAGGACAACAACAACAAAAATCAGTCCCATTTTTAAGGTTGAGAAAGTGAAACCTTAGAAACTGTGTGTTGAAAATAAATGTAACATTTTTGAATTTGCCAAGTCAGAAAGCGAAGTTGATGCATTGATGGAGATTTATCAGTTGGGTCAAAGTATAACCTAGTTGATCAAAACTGTCTATTTACGATAGTGTCAATTCGATTCCGGTCCATTTGCCAGGTTTGCAAACTAACTCTGCTCTCATGAGCGTCACCCCTAGTTCAGGGGTCTGTGTTTGGAAGCTGCGCGTCTGTCGTTAGTCTGCGCATCTCGCTCACGATTCTAAAAAGGTAACCCCTTCTGGTCTCAGTTTTGATTTATATCGTCCGCTTAGCATATTTTGTAATTTACTGTTGAGAATCGTCAACGTACGAATTTGAAAAGAGCGAACAAGGAAAAAGGTACAAGATGGCGTCTATGTAGCTTCTGTTAGCGACACCGTCAGCACGGGCAAACGCAACGCTAATCTTCCCTCGCATCTGTCTCTCTATCTCCACTCGAGATAGCATCTCGACAATTTGTACCACGCGGGATCGTTAAAACTCCCATCGAAAGCAAGAGAGGCGTACATGTTGCGCACTCGAGCGAACAACACGGCGTTAATCCAATTTCATTGTCGCCTGGTCTATCTCCAGTCGTGTCCGCCTGCATTATACGCACATCGCGCCAGCACGTCGCAACACATATTTTTAGGCGCGTCATCCGTACAGGCCAATTTCTGCGCTCACCTGAAAAAAAAGAAAACGTCACGAAAATCAGTCACTCATTTTCCATGCTTTTGCAATTCAATAGTCCCCTTACAATCAATCATACATTTTTTCCTACCTTTTTTCCTTCACTGAGACGATAAAAAAAACTTCCACTGGTTTGTAAACGTTTGAGATATAAATTTAACTTTATGAAAATTGATGGTTCACAAGTTGGCGAGAATTCCTAGCTAATGGTTTGTTCAAACATTTGTCAAAGACCAAAGCGGATTTCCAATTGAAATAATTAAAAAATCACAATAAGCATGACCAACGAAATTGCCGGCACAGGACAGTCGGGACGATATACCTCCTCGCAGATCAAAAGCTCTCGCGATACGGCCACTACATCGTTTGGTATATAAAATCGTAATATCGTCTTTTATGATAATTATTGCGATGGCGCAACAAATTATATTGAACCTCCTGAAATATCATTAGCGATATTTTTTCCACGGTGACCTTTTCACCGGAGCCGTGCGGAGGCTTCGGTAGCCGCGCGACAGCGCGAGAAATCCTGTAAAATTATGATCGCCGTGAGTTCATAATCTGCGCGCATCACGAATTTATCGCGACACCCGTGCCTTTGCACAATCGACATTTTTATCGCCCGCCATTTCGGAACACCTTGTATAATTGTCGGCCGCGCAGGTATACGTGTGCGTTTGACATTGCGAAAGTCCGAGCGTGTAAAAATACGAGTGTCCGTTTAGACGGGTCGTAAAGAAGACAGAACGTCTTTACGATTCAAATTTCGTCGACCCCTTACCCCCCTGGCTCAATGAATTTTATTACCCGCTAATCGACGGAGGTATGAAACGCGCGCGAAACTCACATCCGTGTCTCATTTCTTCTGGCTCGTAACGTGTCGTACTTTATTGTGACGTAAAAGATGAAAAGAAAAAAAAAGGACAACAAAGTGGGGCATAATTTTTTTGGAAGGGGAATATCATCCAAAGTTGTAACTTTGGCCGTTCATTTTATTCTACGTTTTTTAGATGTAATTTTTTTTGTTTGTTTAAAACGTGAGACCGAACGAATATGTGTGGTATTAATGAATAATCGATCGAGCGACCATTAAGTCGACCCCATAATGCGATTGTAATTGACGCAAACGTCAATTTACGGACGCGCAAAAAAATTACTCGTTATATACGTTTGCTCGTATTATACAATCGATCGGTTATACACACCGGTTATAAATCAATCCGCCTGTTCTCGCATGAGAAATTTGTGATGGATAGCCGAAATTAATCAGCGAGGTCAGAGTTGAAAGTTGACAGTAATTTTTTTTTCCCGTGTCATTGATAATGGATAAAACTTTTCTGTCAAAGACACGTTAATCCGCGAGGGTCGCGGGTTTTACCGTTAACAGGAATTCCAAAAAATCGAAACATATTGCAACGGTATTTGGTTAAGTGAGAGGTGAAGGCACACCATTTGATCATCGAGAGCCGACGGGCGACACGCATTTTGTAAAACTTAAAAGTGATAATGTGTCTGATTTCTGTGTTAACCTCAATAAAAATGTCCAACAATAATGTATCTATCTTCAAAATGTTTTGCAAAAATTGAAAAACATTTTTTTTTTAAACTCTTTTTTAGAACTTCACTTTCTATTTCTCAATTCTTCTTCTATATAAAATTGAAAATTTCCACTTGGGAAAAAAAACTGTTTTTCAAATATTTCAATAGGATCATTTTTCGTTCATTCTGATAATAAAAGTCAATAAAAACGTTTGCAAATTTATAATACTGATTGATAAGATAAAATAAGTTTTTATTGATTTTTTGATCGTTTGACTTTTATTGATTTTGGTGATCAGTTTTTGAAACGACAAGGGGAACAAAGTGCGAAGACAAAAAACCGAGAGAAAAGCTTGGAGCGATCGCGTTGGACACCTCAGAGCGTGATTCTCTGCGTCTTAACCCACAGCGTCCGGTCAACGCACGGCGTCAAGGTAGCACTCGCTGGTTGTCGCGAATTTATACGTCGCGTTGGCCAATTAGTCGAGCTTACGGCTAGTTCTTAAGCGATGGCCATGAGTGAGTCATGAAAGGCGCGAATTAAGAACGCTGCGAAAAGACAAACACGTACGTGCGGCAACGAAAAATAATTTCGTGACGCGCTCCTATTGTCCTTTTTTTATCACTTTTTTTCGGTTCGCTTGTTTAGCTCGCGGCCGCAAAAAAGGAGAGTTTGAGGCTGAGGAAGAGGCATTAACCGTCTTGCGGTTCCGATGGCAAATAAAGAGACTGTCACTGGCAGAAGAAAAATTGGTAGCCGAAAGTTGGCCGCTTTTATTTCTTCGACTTTGAAATCGAATCGAATTATAAAATAATTTATTTTCCTTCGTCTCGTTTCTTCTCTCGTTCTCTCACTCTGCCGTCCGGCCGAAATTTTTTGTTCCCCGAAATAACATTTTCATATTCAATGAACGGTGCTTTTTTTTTCTCTTCTACCTCGAATAAATTGATCGTCGATTCAATTTTATTTTTCGCCCAGTTCTTCGAGACCTTTTTTGCCTGCGAACGGTAAATTAAAAAGCACTTTATTCCAAGATAAAATGTATCATTTTTAATTTTACCCCGCGCGCAAAAAGTGTTTTTATACTTTTACACGCGGTGGATGTTTTTGTTTTTGTTCCCATTGAAAACATCGGAGACTTTTTAGCGCATCACCGTCTTAATGCATTCACGCGTGAGACGTTTTCAAACGAGAGAGGAAGTGCATAATTTATGCGACTATTCGAATGTGATTAATTTGTCGAATGAACATTTTTTTTGTTTCGCGGAAAATCAATTTGTTACACGTACCTCGAGAGAGACTTCTCTCGCGGTGACTTTAACGAAGGGACGAGGCGCGTTGCGACGTGTGACGAGGTGGCGCGGACGCCTCGAACCGTAGCAGATGATAAAACGAGCACGATGAAGCCGCGAACGTCCCGTGCGTCCGTCTTATTAAGCGTTTCGTTTCCTGGTTATCGTCGCGCCGAGATCTTACAAAATGTTTAGAGTTATATATCTACACGTGGATTGTGAGCATTCGCACGCGGAGTCAATATTTTAGCCGCGCGGCGACAACCTTTCGGGATATCAATGATTTAATTAATGCGACTGAGTGGCGACTCAGCGCGGAAAACGGTATTCGCTAAATTTATTAGCAAACACAGCGGGGCTTGTCGCAAAAATTATTCGCATAAATTAATTCAGCCCAACCAAGAGAGTCCTTTTTCCACCCGTGCATGTGAATTATTCAGAGGCCTCGCGAGGTACTTCGATACTCCGACGATTGTCAACCCGAGTTCATTTGCGTAATCAACAAAGTTTGGACGAACTTTTATTCTTCTCTTTTTTTTGTTCCTCTCTTATTATTTTGTCTGCACACGTTTTTTTTTATCTCTCTTTTCTTTAATTCAGAGTTACGATAATCTTGTAAAAGTGATATGATCGTATACATACATTTGCATATTGAATTTCAGCACCAGAAGAGATTATGTAAAAATAAGTGTATGGAGATGTGTATAATTTGAAACTATCTCTAGCCACGCGTGGCTGGCTTTTTTGATCGGTGAATTACGCTCCGAAATGAATTAACGTTCAATGATGAATGATTCAAATTTTAATAACTATCCCGGACTTATGAATTATTGGTCTAACTGTTTACTTGGGGATTAGAATTTGCTAACGGGTCGCTGGCAATTTAAATACTGAGCCACTGTAAATAAGTTTTTGTAATCACACGCGGTGAAATGGCTCGCGTTATCGATAACAGAGATATGTAACATTTATATGAACTAGTCTAGCAAGAAATAACCAATTTCCAACATTGCAAATTCAATTAGACCTGTACACTATCTGTACACTGATGGAATTTCTTCTGTTAATAAAATTCAGAGATAACAATTTCAAATTAATATGAAAAAAAAAAAAATACGTCGTCAAAAACTAGATGAACAAAAAACGGAAAAAACAATTTCAAATACAACTTGTAACTGTTTGTCAGACTCGTAATTCTAATTACATTCAAAGAACTTGATGCTTCATTTAAAAATAAAAGATAAATGAATTCACATAATTTACAAAAGTTCAGAGAATGGACATCTACCTACTCTAACGACCTTTGACCCGTCGAAGGCACGCCGTGTCACGTCGTAAAATGAAACGGGCCTGCGAAACCAGAAAACTCCTCCTTATGCCTGACACGTAATGCGCGAGCTTGCTCTCGTTCATTTAAATTTATGATTATAATATGATTACCGCGTAAGCATGCGGTCTCATCTTGACCCGGCTCTGTTTTCCGAGCGAAATACTGAAGGGGTCAGACAAGAGCAAGAGTCACAAACCTCGTTACGCACTCTATCTGCGTTCGTCAAGTCGAGACGTTTTTTTTGTCAAGCTCCGCACAGCAACTGGTCGTTAAAAACTCTACGAAAATGTTCGCG
Source organism: Trissolcus basalis (assembly GCA_025266255.1). Classification (NCBI taxonomy): domain Eukaryota; kingdom Metazoa; phylum Arthropoda; class Insecta; order Hymenoptera; family Scelionidae; genus Trissolcus; species Trissolcus basalis. The sequence continues at coordinate 122,673 of JAAMPD010000026.1, forward strand.
ACAAAAGCACGTGTGCTACACGATGGTATCGCCAAATTGATGGTACGAGTCAATGGCGAGCCGTTCAAAAACGTCTCACCTTTTTTATCCGGTAGCTCCGTTGATTTTAATTAGTCCAATATTAACATTCGAGATTCGTTGCGGTTAATTAAGAAATGCTTTTTGCGAAAATTTTTAATTAAAAAATTTTATCCCAAGACAAACAAAAAAGTACAATTATTTAGTCACTAATCATGTGTCTCCTTGGGACTGTGGAATTTCATGTAACTGAGAATTGCGTCACCTGCGACCCGCAACCTGCTGATAATCTTTTCCCCCACGCGGTTTTTTTTTCACTATTGCCTCTCAATTGATTAATCCTTCATTTCGGTACTCAAAACAGCCATCTATAAAATGTCCCCAGCTATTCCCAGTCATAACTCAGAGTCACGGTTCCGCGACTGAACATTCCATGGTTTTGACTGCTGACAAATGACTCAAATCCGTGGCAGGACCGGAATCAAAACCGGAAATCGGTTCCGACGACCCGACGCGACTAGAGAGTGGGAGAGACTCCGACGGAAGGGAAAAACATTGTTTTTTTTCAAGGCGAAGATAAAAAAGGGCGCGTGCACAAATAACGAGCAAATGGGAAAGGCTCGTGCGCCGTTGCAAAACTAGAAATGCAGAACTCGCTCGAGACGTGAGACCGATGCACTTGACTTGTCTCATCCGGGTCGCTTTTTTCACTCCCGCCGGCCTGGCACAATGGGCAACCGCCGTTTAGCCCATTACACGTGCCTTATGTGCTTCATAACACGCGAGTCACGATTGTTTCAACGCGGTGTCGCCATTTTTGACGGCACTCGCGGCCGTTTCAAAGGTAGCGGTTCGTTTAACTCGGACGCGTGACAAAAATTTTCTATTACAAATTTTCAGAAAAAGACCACGCACGAAACCTATTAACAAACATTTCGTTCTTTTTGTTGTTCCGCCTCGGTCTTTTTGTTATCGCATCATAAAAGCAATTTGTTCAACTTGTATTGAAGGAATGTCAAAAATGCGCTTTCTTTTTCAAGTTGCCTCTAACAGTCGTAGAACATTTATCCATTCGAGAGAATCGATTTACGGACAATAATAGTTTCCCCGGTCGTTTCACACGGATTGATATAAAAAAAAGAGGCCAAATGTAAATAAGAAAAAAATCTATAACTCTTCTATATATTTATACGTATCGTACGTTTTAAATATGTTTGGAGCTTTGGTCGCGGATTAGCATGCATTATCGTACACTTGGCACTCGAATCGCAGCGGATCCATTTCATTTAAGCCAAATTCATGGGGCTGTCATGTTGGTGCCGGGTCGGGAGTTGGGTGTCCTTATTTCGCGATGACTGGCTCCTTCTTTCAGAACCCCATCAAAGTGCCAAAGCAAAGCATCGACTGTAAGTCTTAGCGAGAGAGATCAGGTATCAAGTGAAAAAAGGTCCCATTGTATGGGAGCATCTGACCGTGGGGTAGGCACCACCGCGACACTCGTAGCTGGTGCCGAGGGTTCGCGCGCGACAAGGACGACAAATCAAAAGGAAACGGAAAGGGCAAGATCGCAAGCGTTGGCATTTTATAAGGGTCCGGGCATTGTGGATACGTATTATCATGCTAAATATAACATGTTAACTACTTCACATAATGCCGCGCCGAGTCTCTCGATCTCCAATCCGACGAATTTTACAAGACGAGTGAGAGTTCGAGAAATTTTTAACGCCGTTCCTCTCTTTACGATGAGAACGGACAATCTTTTACGATGATTTGTCAACCAATTATCGACTTTTTCTGCCTGTCCTTTGCCTTGCGAATCTGTAATTTTCATTTAGATAGATTAAAAAACATTGTTAAATCAAATTTGGTACTTTGACTTTTGCTTGAAAAGTTTAAACATTTCGTTGGATTTACGTTTGAATAAAGATTTTGTTGAAGATTGAGTTGAAGTTTGAAAAATGGATGGTGACATGAACTGTGGATTTCCAACCAAATACGTTAGATAGAATTGTTCCAGGAGACATTAGCTACTGACTTTTCCGATAGAAATGTTCATTGTGAAAACGCGATAAATGGTCTGATTGGAGATAAAAATCAACGAAGATCAATTTTTTCTCCCCCTCGTATCAGCGTTTAATGAGACAGATACGGAACAAACCAGTTTTTTGAGAACCTGTTATTAAATAGCTCGGCTACCAGAAGAAACCCAACAATGTTTAGCATCCGTTAGTCCGAGGCAGAAAATGTGACCTCGTAAACACACAGAAGTCGAACCACTTGTCAAATCAACTCGATAAAGCGTCGAAAGTATTATGCATTGCTCACCTTTGTAGTACGAATGCTCATTTGTTTCAACTCACGAAAACGAGTTCTTGAATTAAAATGTTCGCTCGAACTTGACATCCACTGACTTTGCAAAGTCACTCGATGGATTTCTAACTATTATTTCATCCTTTAGAAATCTTCCACGCTAAACTCCGACATTCCAAAGACGTCCTGAAAGAAACAAATTATAAAATGAAATTAACAAAACCGAGTTTAATGATTCGTTTTCGAAAGTTCTAAAATTTATGGAAATTAAATTAATGGTACGGATTTTAATCCGATTTTATAGGGGAAGGATGAATTGTAAATTCATCTTACTATCGACAAACCTATCGACAATCGCAAATGATAATATCAGATGGACGATTGTGTAACATTTTCTCGAATGAATAGAGATGAATGTGAAATGTTGTTTTGTTAAAGGGGTGTGATGGGCCAGAAGCTGTTGGTGCAGGAGGCGCCTGGTACGGGCTCGACGAATCGCATAGAAGGCAACGAAGGATCGGGCGGAGGGGAGCTGCACCACTTCTTGCACCAGTACAACCAACAATCGCACAGCCCGGGACAAAGCTTGCAGAGCGGGCTTCCGCTTCCGCTGAGTCCGCAATCGCTCCGCCACGACGGATCCTCCAGCGGTGGTATCACCGGGGTCAAACGCGAGCCTGAAGATCTGAGTTCGTCGCGTGGTGGCAGCAACGGACAGAACAGCAAACGACATAAGCAGTCACAACCGGATAGTCCGACACCACCTGGAATGTATCACCATCATCAACACCAGATACAGGTAATCATTACAGAAAAAAAAAGACAATTTATTTCAAATCGTTTTGTCCTTTAGTCTTTTAAAACGTTTGTCAATGTTTTAAACTCATTTTATATATACAAGAAGTTATAGAAATATTTTAAAAGCATGGACAAAACGTTTGACGTTTTTTAGTGAACATTCTAGAACCTGGAATGAAATGAAAAAGTTGAGACTAATAAAATGTATAATCGCCGATGGATCGTCGATGGGGGAAAAAGATTTTTGGTTTTGCGGGAAATCTTGACAGGGGAGGAAAAAAGGAGGAATATTTATTGATGAGGTTCTGAGAAGGGTAGCATGCGTGAATTATTGAGGAAAGTTGGTGACGTGAATTGAATCTAAATTTGGAGCAGACGGCATCTCGACTTGCGTGGCAAAAAGTAAAGCGAGTTGTTGAACTTGTTGTTTGAATTTGTAAGCGATGTTCGGTTCGCGGTTGTTTAATGTCGCCAGTGCAGCCGGTGCAACGCGCGTCGTCGCGAATAAAATTAAATAGTTTATAATGCCTGTCAGATGATTATCGCTGAAGAATGATCGAGAAATCGCAGATGCCAGTGGGTATTTGCATTAATTTGTGATTAGTCGTGTACGGAGGGATCAACAAATAATGACCGCGCGGAATTAATCGTTGAAATTATATATCTCCGCTATTGGAATTAATAATACGAAGCGATTACGATTATCGTCTTTAATCGGTAATTAGTTTTAAGATTCTGCGGCTTTGGATCGTATATTTATAAAGTTTGTTTTCTTTCCGTTCCGTTCTTGCCTCGAAAATCGGGTAAATGATTTTTCAATAAATTTCAATACATTGTCAGTGACGGTAAAATCGTTGATGCCATTACGAATTACAAACTGCCGCTTAACTCACGGTTTTTACCATTAAATTGTACTCCATTAAATATTTATCGTCAACTTTTACACGCAAGTTACAATAATCCTTTTTTCATTTTTTGCATCCCGTGTATACAAGAATGGAGACCGTACGCGTGACAAAAAGAGATTCGTTCGTCCATCTAAGGCCAGCGGTTGATCGTACCAACAATAAAGTACAATTTTATTGCGAAAAATCGCAGTCCCGGTTTCTCTGTACAAGGAAACACAAGAAATTTGATGTGTGATAGACATATGTGCACTTAGTTTTGTCCAAGTTATTTTCTTAACAAACGCTCATGTTCACAATCATATTACAATTTTTATCGCCGGCTTATACCCCGTTCGATAAATTTTGTTGCCCTCGAATGAAAAATTCAATTAAAATGACAAAACGAAAACATTACATTGCTTACAGTTACAACAATATGTCAGTCCGTACGAGCATTCGCCGCACTACTCTTCGTGCAGTCCTCGTTTGCAAACGACAGCCTACACTCCGACGACGGCTGCAGGTGGAAACACGACGGGATTGCATCCAGAGGCGACGGCAGTTTATGTGACTGGAGATACGTTGCCTCCACTGGCATCGTCGAGTTCTTCCTCGTTGTCGACAACCACAGCTTCGTACACGAGGTATGAAGTGGTGCCCAGCACTTATGCCACCACGCATGCAATTCGTTCGTCCTCGAGTAGCAGCAAGGCCCTCACCGTCGATCTTCCAAGTCCCGACTCAGGTATTGGAGCTGATGCAGTCACCCCTAGGCAGGATCATCATGCACCTACGGCACTTCATCAGGTTAGTACAATACTATGTATTGCATTATTAAAATGACGAATTACAATTTCAAATATTAATTGAATCTCTTCTAAGGTATCAACAAATAATGGGAATATTTTAACAATAAATGAAATTACAAACGAGAAGGACGTTTCAAAATGATGAAATTTAAACTCAGTTTCAAGTTTAGCATACGATAATAATTTTTGAATGTGCTAAAAAGTGTATTCGTTTAAATTGCAAAAAAAGAATGAAGATTTCAAAAGTTGAAAAATCGAAGGAACGATCGGGTGATAAATAATTGATTGGCATAAAAATGGCAGGGAACATCGGTAGTCGCATAAGTCGTTAATCGAGCGACCGGCTAATTAGACAATTACGAGCCGAAACAAGCTCTTTTGCGGTTGAATTAATTATGAATAAAGTATTGACGGGAGGCATGAATGACATGATGTCGGGACAAAAAGTGCGAGCAAAACTCGACGGTAAATCGGCTGTTAACTTGCGTGTTGCGTGCGCGCGAGTCGTAAGCGGCAAATTTTACGATACCACAGAAGTATGCGCCGACTTCCGTCACGCTCAAGTGGAACTTGCGACCGCAAATCGAATTTCGATGGAATGCGTTTTGTCTCATTGAGGTTTTCGTTTGTTACAGTCCTCGTTCGATTACACGGAACTGTGCCCTGGCGGGGCCGCGACTGCTGCCACCGTGGTCATCGAAAGCGGAGCTGTGATACATCACCAACCTCTGCAATTGCAGCTGCAACAAAACCACACGCAGACGCAAGTGCAACGGGGAGGACTCGTTTCTGCCGGAACAACAACTACAACCCCTAACCCTAACCCACCGAGATCGAGACCTTGGCACGATTTTGGAAGACAGAATGACGCCGACAAAATTCAGATACCAAAAATGTAAGTACTCTAAAAACAACGCACATCCACACGTTCATTATTTTCAACTGAACGAGTCTGATGGTAGAAAAATTTCTTAATCTAGAATTAGGATTCTTATATTGTGACCTTTGAAAAGAAAATATAATTAAACTAATTGATACCGAATGATGTATTTTTATATATAATAATAAGAATTAAGAAATGAATTGGAATTGATCTTGACGATAGAAAATAATCATTGTGATTTGTGAGGAATCCTTTTTAAACACCCGAGCTAAGTGATTTTTTCTTATCATAAGTGCTGAATAATGTGATTAATAATTGATCTCTCTGGTATGTGGCAATGTCCTGAAACGTTTGCTTTCAAAATTATTTGTACCTCTTGAACGGATTCTTTCATAATTTTAATACGTGATGAAATCACGACAAATGTCGTGAGATTTTTATTCGATGTTTGTGTAAACTTTGCAAAAAAAAAGTGTCGGACAAATTCAATGACAAAAATGTTAATTGCTAGCTCCTGAATTCAGAATATGTTTCCCAATCTAAACTCGAGTTTCTATTTCCAATGACGTGGAAAAATTTCTTCCGTGAAAAAAAAACACATGCAAAAATGAGAAATTTGTTTTTAAAATTGGTAGAG